>QEOT01002209.1:0-25602 GCA_003123785.1 Pterocarya stenoptera | reverse complement strand
GCGACTGACGAAAAAGGAGAGGAGAGATAAGGGGGGAGAAAGAGAGAAGAAAAAGAGAGACTTCAAGAGATTGTGAAAGGAGGTTGAGAATTATTTCATCGAATCAATTCCACAGTAAATAACGTGGATCTCTTACTGTGTCCTTTTTTTATTAGAGGGTGTAAAATACATTTACACACCACGTTTGATTTGAAGCTTTTCTCTAATCTAATACATCTCAAGCACTTTTATAAGCCGAGACATTTTATGACACCTATTTAAGGATAGAAATTCACTTCATCCTCAAGCCGTGTAAACATGCTCAACAAGATTTATCCAAAGATCAAGCAAGACAAAAATTTAAGCATCCCACCAATTTCATTATTCACACCAAAAACTCATTCCCAACTGATTTCATTGTATCAACAACCGACGCAACTCAACTTTCCAATTATTCCAGACCAACAATTTTAATCTTCATAAATTCATTAATCGCTAGGAGAGTTACCTTTAACACAATGAATCTTTAGTTGAAACAGAGTGATGTTATGGAGTTATGACGGTGGTTCGTGGTGAACGAAATTTACGAAGGTAAAATAAAGCGTGAGCTGAGTGAGAGGGGCCAACTCAAAGAGAGAGATAATTTCATGAGAGCATTGGTAGTGGTTTCTTTATCTTCATCTTCAAAATCATCTCTTTTGAAGAATGATTTTGAAGATAAAGAAAAACTCCCACATTGGTTTATGTATATTTAAACCAAATAATAATAAAATATTCATTATTTTATAATTTTTTTCCCTATAAATCTGGATGCGTCTATTTTATGCATGTAGATGGTCTACTATTAATTTGGATAGTCTAATAAATTCAAGTCAAATTCTACTACCAAGTCCAATAAATTTCTGAAATACGGGAGCAGAGAGAACAAGAAATGGGAAGGAGAAAAGTTTTCTGAAATACGCGAGAGAGAGAGAGAGAGGAAAGTCGTTCGAACGAAGAGAGAAAGAATATTAAAAATAATATATGAAGAATAAACAGTAGTTCTTCAGAGAGAGAAAGAATATTCAAAATAATATATGAAGAATAAACAGTGGTTCTTCATATTTGAAGAACCACTGTTTATAGTTGTCTAAAATTATAGAGATAAAGAATCCAATGTAGACTTTTTTAAAGGGAGATTCTTTAAATTTCAAGATAAATATGAAGATAAAGAATCCATTGTTAGTACTTTGAGAGAGCAGCAAAATAACGGGAGAGTTAGAGAGAGAGGACNAGAATCCAATGTAGACTTTTTTAAAGGGAGATTCTTTAAATTTCAAGATAAATATGAAGATAAAGAATCCATTGTTAGTACTTTGAGAGAGCAGCAAAATAACGGGAGAGTTAGAGAGAGAGGACTTACCTAGATGGTGGGCGAGAGAATGGAAAAATCAACTAAGAGAATTGGGCAGAGCGGAGAAAGCAAAACAGAGACATAACGGAGAAGGGGTTAGAGAGAGAAATCAAAGAAGGAGAAGAGACTTGCTGTGGGTGACACGATGGNCTACCTAGATGGTGGGGCGAGAGAATGGAAAAATCAACTAAGAGAATTGGGCAGAGCGGAGAAAGCAAAACAGAGACATAACGGAGAAGGGGTTAGAGAGAGAAATCAAAGAAGGAGAAGAGACTTGCTGTGGGTGACACGATGGGTGATACTAATGGCGGTATAGCTGGAAAGTGATGATGTGATGGTGCCTCAAGTCAGATCGCTGCAACAGAGGTGTGGAGTGAAGTCTTGTGCAACGGGACAGAGTGATCCAAGCGAACCATGACAAAGGGAGAAAAACACGAGTGTGTGTGTGTGTGTGTGAGAGAGAGAGAGAGAGAGAGAGAGAGGGAGGGAGGGGGAGGAGAGAGAGAGAGATCTTGTGTAGAGAGGAATGCAGGGAAATTGGGAAACACAAAGGGCACTTAGGTCAGAAGGAGTAGCATGCGCAAGAGATGCGGGACAAGAATAGGAAGAAAAGAGAGTTCTAAGAGCATCCCCATTCGCATCCCCATCCCTCCCCCATCCCCATAATTTAGGGATAATTTTAGGGTTTTGCAACAAAACCCATCTCCATCCCCGATCCCCATTTTGCGGTTTGTATTTACGGTATGCACAGTAGTTCCCCATATATGGGGAACGACTGTACATCCCCATCCCCATTCGGCTTCGATTCTTCCCCCAAAAACCAAGCAATTGGTTGGTTTTTCCCTCGCAACACCAACAAACGTAGCCCCTCTCCTGCGGCTTGCGTTCTCTCCCCATCTCTCTCTCTCTCTCTCTGATCGTAGAAACCCTTTTCGCATAAACGTTGTCTTCATCAACTCCGAGCACAACAGAGGCATAGAATTGGGGATTTTTTCAGGTATGGGTTTACAGATTTTGAGTAGGCAGTTTCGTTGGCGACAAAAATGTTGGAAAAATCTGGGGTTTTGAAAGGAGGATTCCAGATTTTGATTCTTAGATTCTTATATCCTATTTTGATTCTTAAAGGCTATTTCTTTTGACTTTTTTTTTCTTGTTAAAAAAAAAAAAGGAATTTCGTAGATATTGTGAATGCTAAAGTTTGTATTGTGAATGCTTCTTTCTCTGCTATTTCATTGCTACATTCTGTTTCACTTTCTTGTTGGGTGTTTATAGTGGTGCTCGGTTTTGTTATTTGACCAGTACCAATGCAAATCTATGATTACGGTACATCTGCATATTGTCAAAGAATTAGACTTTTCCTAGTTATTACAATCTTGGGGCTCTTGGAAGTCTTACATTTTGAGCTTCTTGTTGTTGCGCATAATGTTAAAGATGGTTTTGGCTAACCTTAAAGCCTTGGTTCGATGGAGATGAAAATGTTGGTTGGGTTACACTGATCAAGGCAAGTGGTTTTGAGTCATTCTTTTGATATATAAATAAATGCATGAATGAATTAAGTCTATCCATTTGAACAAGTATTTGACAAGGAATGAGTTGGTTCTTAAGTCAGTGGTTTTCATTGAAGGTTTTGTTTTGTTTTGCTTGAACACTCAAGTTTTTTGTCTCTCGTTCTATTCAAAATTCTTTGTTTTATTTTAAATTTGGCAGCTATGTGGAAGCCTACTTGTGTTGAGGGTGTAGTTTATTTATATGTTGGATATTGTTGTGATGTTTATATCTTGTTGTTGCTCACATTGCTCATATTGCTGTGATGATTTTTTCAATTGACTCAAAGAAGAGGGTGTAAGCTATGGCATGCCGTATATATGTAATAAGAGAGTGATAGCTGTCCTATATATTTCTTTCAAGATTTTCTACATTAACATGCCCATCCATGTGCAAATTTTATGGGATTGAATTAATTCAAGCTGAGTTGTCTAGTATGATGTTAACTACTAAAGATGGAAGTAGTTCTGGAATCTAGTGCTATTTTGCTCCTCCATAATTTATTGTCATGAACTTATTTTTCTGATTTGATGATTTTATCGAGGTATATAATCATTTGGGCATAAGTGGATTAAATCTTACATAGGATAGCATTCACGAAGGCTTGAAGCCTTGATAGATATGGCATAAATATATCTGAAACTACAGGTTTAAGCTTTTGAGTTGAAATGATGTTCCAATATGTTATATCAACCTGAAGGATTGTTTTCATTTTTTTTAGATTGTAGCTTTTTAAAGGTCATTTCGTGCACTTCAACTATACTTGACTTTCCCTTTTCAATAGAGCAAATCCATTACTGATGCCATTTAGCTTTCCCTATATGGGTTGAGATTAAGCTCCTCAAAAAGAATTTTGATTAGATGACTGCACCCAATGGGCAGATTTTCACTTTTTCCTCTGTTTTGAATCTTTTTTCCTCCTCTTCCTATTCTGTTTGTAACTTTATATTGTAGCTGTTTTTAATTTTTTTTTGGGCATACTTTTGAGCATCACAGGAAATATTTGAGATGAGTAATGGGGTGCATTGTGTGAGGCAAGAGATAAAAGCTCTCACAGAATTATATATTTGAGTGTGGTTTAAGAATTCAAATAAATATGATCATAGACGTGATTTAAATTTAATTAGTGAGATAGATAATCATAGAATAAGAGGGTGTAACTGAAAATTATTATATTTTTCTGGCTTTTATGTAGAAGTCCCCTTTCTGCACTATCAACATGGCTTGTAACTCAAATTTCCAGTAGCTTGTAGCTTAAAACATGGCTTTCTGCACTATCAACATATAATATTTGTTTCATCTCTATCTCCGTGCACCATAAAAAGAAATCACTTTACACTTTACACTTCACCAGCTTTTATCACTTTACTGGATTCCTGGATTGTTTTTACTTTTTGTAACTCTATGTTTTTCCTATCAGAAAATTTCTCCACAATTATGTTCTTGATAAATGCATCTGCTCGAGCAACAATTATGTTCATCTTCTTAGATTTTCATAGTTTCAGATCTATATTTTTTCTTCACTTGCTGAAAGCTGACACAAACAGAATCATAGCTCACATTAATTTGTTGTTTCACATTATCTCACTATGCTCAGATTAATTTGTCGTTTCCTTGGGTCATTTGCAGTGTTTCGTAGCTCTCTGGGGAGGGGCTGTTATTAGGCTGTGATGATGGTGTTATAGTGCGGGTTAATTCACAAGTGTTAATAAGGCTCCATCGATATTGGGGGGTAATCCTCACCCGGATTGTCATATTGCATTTTGTGGTACTTTTCCAAAAAATGGCAATGGACGTTCGGGTGGGGTTTTGCAGCCATCCGATGTGAATGGCTCATTGCTTACGCATGCTGTCAATATTTTCACCATTCTGAGCCTCATTTATTTTTATATTTTCATATATTATAGGGAATCCAATGGGAATGCTCTTATTTTCATTGTTTTGTGTTATTTTGTGATAGAAAATTAATGTGTAAAAGCTAACCCCCTCGGCTATGATGATGACAAACCGTAGTTGGGATACATGAAAATTATGGTCATTTTCTCAATGGCTAGGTAACCCGGACGGCCAACAATAAGTGGCAACCGGTGGTGCAGCCATGAGAGGGTGGGCAAAAATTCGTAGATGTCCCATTCGGTTCCTGAGCCAAGGTTGTAAGAACCCCAAACTTCATAAGTGAATGTCTAACATTTCAATATATTTTTAGATATGGATTCACAAGACCCTGGGCATATGTACTTCACCAACCTCCTAAGTCAAGATCCTCAACTAGATCCCACTTACGGTGGGCAAAGTGGAAACTCTCCTATGACTATTGATGACTCTCCACCCCTACCCCATAATGATCCTATCGGAGTTAGGAAATCAGTTAGGGGTGCGAACTTCACCCCTGAAGAAGACAAGTTACTTGTCTCCGCATGGCTTAATTGTAGCCTTGATGCCATCCAGGGAACAGACCAAAAACACTCCCAACTATGGGAAAAAATTTTTGAATACTTTGAGCAATACAAAGAAACCACAAATGACCGAACAATTAAGTCTTTAATACATCGGTGGTCAGTTATTCAAAAGGCGACAAATAAATTTTGTGCGAAACTAGCACAGGTTGAAGGGTTGAATCAGAGTGGCATGACCGAGCAAGACAAGGTAAATATCCATTGAAATTATGATAGTTACGAATAATTAGTTTTTTTTAATATTGGTTTAACAAATTTATTATTTTGTTTACATGCTAGTTTGACAAAGCCAAGGTTATGTATCAAGCGCTAGAGAAATGCTCCTTCCAGTTCGAGCATTGTTGGCACCTTTTGAAGGACCAACCTAAATGGATTTGGCGTTCCACAAAGGAGGATCCAAAGCGACGGAAGACGATGTCCCCGTCCCCGACCCCGACTCGATGTTCGGGTGCTGAGACCGTTGATTCAATTTTTAATGAGGGGCCGGATAATACGATGGATAATGAAGTGATCGAATTGGACCGACCACCGGGAAGGAAAGCTGAGAAAGCAAAACGAAAGGCCAAAGGAGTGGCCGGAGAGGAGATTGTTGCGCTCAGCAGGCTGAAGTATACACTTTTAGAGGAGTCCCGTGCTCAGGAGAAAGAGTTTTATCGCCTCAAGGCCGAGAAGATGGAATATGACAAGGAAAAAGAGGTAAATAAAATCCGTCAAGAGGATGAAAGACTGAGGTTGGAGAAAGAAAAATTGAGGTTGGAGAACGTGAAAGTAGAGCTCGCCAAGAAGGAAGCAGATCAACGCATTATGATGATGGACGTTAGTACCCTGCCAGCACTGCAGCGGTTATATTTCGAGGGATTGCAGAGTGAAATCATTGCGAGACGTCAAGAGGATGATCTTGCACATAAGGATTGATAAAAAAATTTTAATTTAATATTTGAAACAGTTATGTATGACAATATTATTGATACTAAGACAGTTTAATAGTTTATTTGGATTGTAACTCCTTTAAATTTTGAAATTGTGAAAATTTGCCATTAAAATTTCCTAAACTATTACATAGGGCACGTTCAAATATAGTCACTACTAATATGAAGGAAATATGAAAATACCTTAACTAACTCAAATAATAGAAATTGCGAAGAACGAAAAAAACAAATAAATATGCGACATGTCTACTGTTGGGAAAATAATAACCATTGATGTTCAATTAGATCTGCTTGGAGTTGATGATGTACCGAGGTGTCTCTAATATGATGATGGCGTTGGATGAAGTCCGTAAGCTCAGTTGTATGATTGCGCGATAATTCCGGCATTTCATCATCAAGTTGATCATACTCAATGTTCGGATCCTCTGAGTCATCACGCTCGTCTTCAATAATCATATTATGAAGAATAACACATGCTTTCATTATAATTTTTAGTTCCTTGACTTTCCACATTCGGGAAGGTCCACGAATGATCGCAAATCGTTGTTAAAGTACTCCGAATGCACGCTCGACATCTTTTCTAACCGATTCTTGTGCTTTCGCAAAATTTTTCTTCTTATGCCCTTGTGGTGATGGAATCGTCTTCACAAAAGTTTGCCACTTGGGATAAATACCATCCGCAAGGTAATACCCCATAGTGTAGTCGTTGCCATTGATTGTGTAATTGACTGGAGGAGCACGCCCTTGGGCAAGTTCCGTGACAATAGAAGATCTCTCTAGTACATTAATATCGTTATGTGAACCCAGCATACCAAAAAATGCATGCCATATCCAGAGATCATATGAAGCAACTGCTTCTAAAATAATAGTTGGTTTACGAATGTGACCGGAGTACATACATTTCTAAGTTACGGGACAATTTTTCAACTTTCAATGCATGCAGTCAATGCTTCCCAGCATTCCTGGGAATCCTCGTTGTTCACCAACCGCAAGTAATCGAGCAATATCATTTGCATTTGGTGACCGCAAGTATTCATCTGAATAAATACTGACTATTGTCTCGCAGAATTTTTTAAGGCTCTCCATTGCGGTGCTTTCACCAATATGTATGTATTCATCCATAAAATCTCCAGTAACCCCATACGCCAACATTCTAACTGCTGCGGTTATTTTTTGCATAGAAGATAAACCAAGTCTGTCGGCATTATCTCTTCTTTGGACGAAGTATGGCTCGTAAGACTCTACCTCATTTAGAATACGGAGAAATAGGGGACGTTTCATCCGAAATCTCCTTCGAAATAGATTCGAGGGATATACTAGATTTTCTGCAAAATAATCGCGAAAAAGCCGCTCGTGCCCCTGAATATGATCACGCCGAATGAATTTACGGCGTTGACGATTGCTACGATGCCTCGATGACTGTCATTCGGCCTCGTCATTAAGAACAACATCCAACTCATCTTCAGAGGATAAGTATGTGAGCAATTTGCGAAAGAATGTACGAGCTATTTGATGAAGGGAGTGGGATATCAGGGGAGACTGTTGAATTTCAATTCTTTAGATCAAATGAGACTTGAGTTTGTGAGAATGTGAGTGTAAGCATAATTTAATTTATAGAAGAAAATGTTACCGTTACATATAGGACAAAAAATGTTACCGTTTGAGAGAGGACAAAAAAAGTGTCCGTTGAAGAAAAAACAAAAAATGTTACCGTTTGAGAGAAGACAAAAAAAGTTACCGTTAGAGAAAAGACAAAAAATGTTACCGTTAGAGGTATGAGTTCAAAATATTACTGTCAGAAAATGCACATATAAAAAAAAAATTGATTTTTGTAATACGTATTTCGGTTTCAAAAATAATACGTATTTCGGTACTCAAAATTGTATAAATATTTAGTAGAATGTGATATTTGAAAAGAAGATAATAAGACAAAAGAGTTAGTAGTTAAGATTGTAAATAGAAGTGAGAGAAAAAAATAATAAAGAAAGAATAGATAAATATTATTTAATATAATAGAGATAGGGATGAGGAATGGGATGTAGAAGATTTTTGAAAGATGAATAAAATTTAGGGAAAAATTATAGGGAATGTACTTTTTAGTTAAATTATGGGGAATTTTATGGGGAACCCAATGTGGATGCTCTAAGAACACTAGTAGTAGAATCAACTTAGCTAGATTTTACCTAGGTTGCATAAAAACAAACTACAACAGACTCAATATATCTATAATATTTTTAACCAAACTTATTTTCACTGGCCAAATTTGGTCAGCTCAAATTGCTTACCAAATCTTATTTTGGGCATAAGAAATTACTCTTCCCTCTTGTATTCATCGCACGCGAGCCACCAATATTCCAGGAAAAAAGAAACCCAAAACCATGAAGCTCCACACCACAACTCCAAAAAAATCCCAAACTCAATCCAGTAGTTGCAACCAAGACAAGCCCAAAATCAAGCTTATGCCAACGTCGTTGCCGAACACCTCCTAGTAAGCCATGCATCATCACCTCTCTTTTTTTTTTTTTCTTTTTTCTCTTTCTCGGTTCTTTTTTCCAAAAAATTGAATTCTCTTGTGGTTTTTGATTTGGAGTTTTTTTTTTTTTAATTTGATTTGTTCATTCCATTTTATTTTCGTAAAGTTTAGGAGATTTTTTGAGATTTTCTTGGTTGAAACCATGAGATTTGGTGTTGATGGGAATGGGTGTTGAAGGGATTAGATAGAGAAAAGAATCTCCTGTTATGCTTCAAGCAAATCTGTGAAAGAGTTTGGTGGGTTCCCATTGAGTGAGAAAGTCAATCGTTTTGTGTTAGGAAATTCTATCAGCGATGCTTCCAAAATTGAGTATTGTAGTTGCAACTTGTCCATAGTCATGTCAACAGAAGGAGATATGTGAGAAACTTCCTTAATTTCTCATTGAGCATTTGTGGTATTTATACACAGAATAGGATAAGAATAAAGGAATAATATAGTTACAATAACTTGAGAGAATAATAACAAAATTGTCTATTGCACTATTCTAGAAGGAATATTATGTATGTGTTGCATGTGGCGTGAACCACCACTCTGCCTCTCTGGTGTAGTTGTGTGTAGTGCATGCTCGTCTGCTGTTTGTTTAAATGCTCCAGTGTTGAGTCAGTTTTGCTAAAACACCCCTTCAAGTCCAATGGGGTGTCAACCACATTGAAGCTTGTTCGAAGATGATGGAATTGATCTACAACAATTGGTTTAGTAAGCTCGTCTGCTATTTGATCCTTGGAGCTGCAAAAATTAACTTGCAAGGCTTTGGCAGTGACCTGATATCTGACAAAGTGGAAGTCAATGTCCATATGCTTGGTCTTAGCATGATATACTGGATTCACCAAAAGGTACGTGGCGCCTATATTATCGCACCATAGACTTGGAGCTTTGGATAGAGGTATGCCTAAGTCATGAAGGACAATCTGTAACCATATGGTTTCAGCGGCAAAAGAGGCAAGGGATTTATACCCTGCCTCAGTTGATGAGCGAGCCACAGTGCTCTGTTTTTTTTAACTCCACGAGATGAGATGATGACCCAAGTAGATATAATACCCTCCAGTTGATCTACGGTCATCGGGACAACTCCCCCAATCCGCATATGAATATGTATGAAGTTGAAAACTAGTTTGTGGTTTGAAGAGTAGGCCAAAATTGATTGTAGCCTTGAGGTACCTTAGAATGTGTTTGATGACAGTCCAATGTGAGGTCTTTGGGTAATGCATAAATTGGAATACCTTATTCACTGCAAAAGAAATTTCTGGCCTAGTGAAAGACAAATACTGAAGCCCTCCAACAATGCTTCTATATAGTGTAGGATCATCAAAATCTGGTGAATCATGTTTGGACAGCTTTAGTGAAGCTGCCATAGGAGAGGAAATGGGTTTGGCAAGAAGCATCTTGCTCCGAGTAAGTAGGGACTTAATGTACTTCCTCTAAGACAATAGCAAACCATTTGACACATGATCAACCTCAAGTCCAAGTAAGAGAGAGTGTCGAGATCTTTAACTGGGAAGGCACAGCTTAAGTCTTGAATGAGAGTATCAATAGAAGACTAATGAGATGAAGTGAGCACTATGTCATCGACATAGACTAGAAAATAAATTCGAACTTCATTGTGGTTGAATATGAAAAGATAGGGATCTGCCTTAGAGGAACTGAAGCCATAGTCGAGCAACCAATTGCTTAGTTGAGCAAACCATGCTCTTGGGGCCTACTTGAGGCCATAGATGGCCTTGTGTAACTTACAAATGTAGTTTGGATGAGCTTGGTCCACAAATCCCTGAGGCTGCTGCATATATACTTCATCAGTTAAGGAACCATGTGGGAAGGCATTTTCTATATCAAACTGTCTTAATAGCCAGGCACGAGTAACTACAATAAAGAGTATTAATATGATGGTGGATGGCTTGACCACAAGGCTGAAGGTCTCGTGGTAATCCAAACTTGCTACTGGTGAAATCCCTTAGCGACCAAACATGCTTTTCTTCTGTCAAGCGATCCATCAGCTTTGGCTTTAGTACGGAAAACCCATCGACAACTGAGCACATTAGCTATGGGAAGAGGCAGTACTAGGCTCCAAGTATTGTTCTGCTGTAATGCCAAAAATTCCTGATGCATAGCAGCTCGCCAGTCAGCAAATTTAGATGCATTTGAATAACTTGATGGATCATCAGAAACTGAAACAGTGGTAGTAAAATAGTAATGAGATGAGTCAGTGAAGGTTCTGGGTCTGAAAGAGTTCGTTTGTGCATGTGTGATGATGGGGGAACGTGGGGGTATAAGAGCTGTTGGAGATAGAATGGAAAAAGAATTAATTATAGACGGAAGAATGGGATGAGAGGTTGAAGATGATGGAGGAGTTGAAAAATGAAGAGGAGTGATTGGGCTTGGGCCTAGTCCAAGTATGGATGAAGGTAGAATTAGTTAGGTGACCATTTCGGAAGCAGGGGGATGGCCAAGTGTAACGGGCCGAGATTTTGAAAATGGAAAGGAAGCCTCATTAAAAACCACATCCCTAGAAATATACATCCAATTTTTACTCACATCTAGGCACTTATAGCCTTTATGAGAATGACTATAACCTAGGAAGACACAAGAAGTAGACCGAAAAGTGAGCTTATGTGAGAGATTGGGCCAACATTCACACCCAAACACCTATAAAAATTTATAATCAGGCTCAGAGTGATGCACAAGAAAATGAGGAGATTTATTTTTAGTGACTAGTGAAGAAAGAAGGTTTATTAAGTAGACCAAAGTCTCAAAAGCATTTACCCAAAATTTAAAAGGTAAAAAGGAATGGGCCAAAAGGGCAAGTCCGATTTCAACAATATGTCGATGTTTTCTCTCGACAAGTCCATTTTGTTGATGCGTGTGAGGACAAGAGAAACGGTGTGTAATGCCAAATTTTTGACAAATGGAAGTGAAAGGCTTAACTCTCCTCCACCATCAGTTTGAAGGGTAATTAATTTAGTATTGAATAATCTTTCAATAAAAGGTAAAAAAGTAGTGAATATATTTGCAACATCAGATTTAAGTTTGAGTGGAAAAAACCAAGTATAATGTGTGAATTGGTCCAACAAAGAAAGATATTATTTATAACCAATAGACAAGTAATTAGTAATATGGTGAGTAGCGATTGAGTCTGGATACCAAGTAGAGTCAGTTACAGAATCAGAGGCAGTATAATGAGCAGAGAATGACTTTGGTGCATCGTACTGATACGAATGATCAAACCTATAGTGACACTGAAGAGCAACGTGTCCCAATTTGTTGCAAACTTGACATGTGGGTCTATTGGATGTAGCCATCTGTTGTGAAAAGGGTTGGAAGAGAAGTTATGTCCTCCACGATTGATGTTGGTGAAATGCCGACCCCTTCCACGGCCCTGTCGACTAGAGCGAAAAATCACACGACCACGATGATGTTGAGAACCAGAGGTACTGAATTCACAAAAGGCTCAACCAAGGTGATAATACTCCTGGTTTGGTGAGATAAACGACTCTCATGAATAAGCAAGAGTTGAAACAATTCATAAGAAGAGAGAGGCTCTACCCGAGTTGTGATAGAAGTGATAAAAGACTCATATGAGTTGCCTAAACCATTTAGGAGATAAGTGACTACCTCTTTGTCAGGGAGAGAACTACCAATAGCAAACAGTGAGTCCATGAGGGAGCGTACCTTCCCAAAATAATTAGAGATGGATTGGTCTCCTTTTGAGAGATTTGTGAGCTAGAAGCGAACCTGAAACTACTCTTTTGCTTGAGAGTGGGATGTGAACATGGAGGCCAAGGAGCTCCAAAGTTCGTGAGCTGTTGTGGCTGAGAGGACATAACCGAGAATGGATTCACTGAGAGAAGAAAAGATGATGCTCAAAAAGAGTTGGTCAGTTCGTTTCCATGAGGAAAAAGGCAAGATTAGTTTTTGGAATAGTATCTGAAGAAGTGGGTAGAAGAGCAAGAGGTGGGGGAAGAGACCCATCTACGTAGGAGTAGTGTTCTTGGCCACGTAAGTACGCAGAAATCTATACCTTCCATAGAAGGTAATTTTCATTTGATAGTTTGGTAGTGACTATATGGGAGAAGGATGAAAGGGTGGGAAAGGAAGATGATGCAGCCATGGATGAGAGAGACGATTAGTCAAATCGCTCTAATACCATGTCAACAGAAGGATATATGCAAGAAACTTCCTTAATTTCTCATTGAGCATTTGTGGTATTCATACATGGAATAGGACAAGAATAAAGGAATAATACAGTTACAATAACTTGAACGAATAATAACAGAATTGTCTACTTTGCTATTCTAGAAGGAATATTATGTGTGTGTTGTATATGGCGTGAACCACCACTCTGCCTCTCTGGTGTACCTGATGTGCAGTGCATGCTCGTTTGCTATTTGTTGAAATGCTCCAATGTTGAGTCAGTTATGCTAATAAGTCATACAAACATCAAAGAGTTTGCAGAGAATCAAGAGCAGAAGGAAGGGAGTGATATTATTGGTGTTTGTATTTTTCCTTTTTCCAATATTTACATTTCTTGCCAATTGTATTTAAAAATTGAGAGAATCAATGAAAGAAAAAAAAATGATACTCGTTGGTTGAATGATTGTGTTGCATTTCTTTGGAGTTTGTTGAAGAATAATAATCTGGTCTCATTGTAAACCTCTAATACTAGAAAATTACAATGGGAAGATGCCCCATTGACCCCTACTGGTAAATTCATTACCATTTACCATTCTTTCTACTGCACGATCAAGTTTGACGGATATTCCATCACCATCTCTATTATGAACTTTGGTTGAATATGCTTCCATGTCACTAGACAACAAGTCTTCAACAGAAATGACATCATCTACTTGATCCAAAAGCTCAAGCAATGCCTAAGAAAAATGCATACAAATAGATATCAAATGGAAATTTACATCTTGCTTTGGTTTATTATGGTTACCTAAGAAGTTCCTGAAACAATATTTTTTTGGTAACGATCTATTGAGAGAAAATGAAAAAAAAAAAAAAAGTGTCACAGAGATACTTGACTTGAAGTGAATGAATATATTGAGGAAATGTTATGTTTTATAGTGGAAGAATATAACCGTTAGAGAAATATAACTGTTAAAAAAATATATTCGTTGGAGAAATATAGCCGTTAAAAAAGTATATCCATTGGAAAGATATAACCATTGGAAAAATATGGCCGTTAAGAAAATATATCTGTTGGAAGAATATGACTGATATAAAAAAAGACCGTTAGAAAATTCTAACCGTTGGAATAATATGAACTTTAAAAAATTAATGTGTACTTTTAAATAATGAACACATATTCAAATTACAATTAGAATTAAAATAAATGAAAATGTCAAAATCAATATTTTAATAGAATAGTGATAAATTTGAAGAGTTTGTTATTTGGTGTTGTTGAAAAGTAGCTAGCTAAATTTATAAAAATAAATTTTTTAGTCAAATTTTGGTCAAACTTCATAAGATTTGATAAATTTGTCTTGGGTATCATTGCTCTTTTTGTAAAATATCTTATAAAACTATTATTAATTTATAAAAATATCATTACTTTACAATATGTGTGAAATATGTTGCATGGGTATATTGTTATGATGAAATATTAAACTTTCTAAAATATTCTGTTTAGCATTTCTTGCACTACATATTAATATGTAATTTGTTATTTTTATCTTTCTATTTAAATACACATATATTGATATGTAAATATATATATTTAAATAGAAAACAAAAATGATAAATTACATGTTGGTGTTTGGTGTTAAAATAATAAGAGCATTTTTTTATAGCAAACAAAACTTTATATAGCCAACAGAAAATCTTTTTTTTTTTTTTTTATGCACCAATAGAAATCAATTCTTTTTTCTTTTCTTTTCTTTTCTTTTTTTTTTTTTTTTCTTTATAAGAAATAGACCTCATTTCATTCATTTCAACCATTCCCTAAGGAAGTTACAACTGTAACTCAAAATTACAAGTCAAACTAAAATTCTGTTGAAAACTTCCCACACACGAAAATGCGACGGCATTGTCTAACTTCAGAGACTCTCAAAAAGAGAGTATCCCACTCCATCCTCCAACCAACATCCAAACTCCACCCTCCAAAGAAGGAGAAGTAACCCCCGAAACTCCACCCTCCAAATGAGGAGAAGTATCCAACAAAACTATGGACATAAGTCCAACAGTCTATTTCACCTTATTTTCTAACAAAAAAACCAACAAAACAAAATTCCAACATAAAACATATCGACATAGAGTCGGAACTACAAATAACTACAACAAAACTCAACCAAGACAAAATACTACTAACAAACACCAACCAAGCAACAAAATCGGAAAAGACACAAAACAGGATCGGTCGTGGGGCGTGAACGTCAAGCGCCACTCTGGGAAGGAGCCAAACGGCCGGTCGAGGCAGTGCCGATGTACTGGGCCCTGAGCTACCGCACGTGGCTTCGACGCGGTGTGATACGGGGTGGCTAGCTTATGCCACGCGTTCTGTGTACTCTGCGCGTGGGTGTGACGTGCCGCTCCAAATGGCGCCCAAAGCGGACGGCTGCAAGATTGGCGGGCGAGGATACTCTCGATGGGACATGTGTAGGAAGATATCCATCGAAGGAACTTGGATCAACTACCTCCCCTTTATACAGCCGAAACCTGTAAGACAAACGAAAAAAGACAACGAAACTGTCAGAGACGATGGTAGCAACGGGGAAGAGGAAGTGGAAGCTTCCCCTCCCCCCACTAAGATCTGACTATGGACTTTGAGAGAGAGACAGGGACAGAGATAGAGAGATCTACAGAAATCAATTCTTATAACTGCTTTTACCATTAAATTCTGATGTCTTTTACCTAACTTACCAGCATGGAATTTTACTTTTGGCGCCATTTTCACTGCATCCTTGTACTACCAGCACCAAAAGAGACTCTATGAACTTGACTGGGGTTACGAATGCAAATGATGTTTTTTTGTTTCTTTGTTTCAGTAATTCTGATCATTTGATTGGAATTGGTAAAGCGTATACAACAAAACTTTCCAGGTGATCATGAAATTTCTCAATTTCCAATGGATGTTATGTGAGATATAATTTCACGATTAATGCTACGTTTAGTTGTGGAGTATATCATGCAGTCATTTTAAAAAAAATATAAAATCTATTATTAAAAAATTAATTTTTTTTTATATGAATGTTGTATTTATTTAATTTTTTAAAATTAATTACGTAACACTTATTAACTCACGACTAGAATATCATTTCTCTAATTTCACCGGAGCCAACCAATGCATGAGGTCGCTTTTAACACTCGGACTAGCTAGGTTGTCCGAAGAAAAGGGCATCCGAGGTGATGTTCAATTTCACGATCATGAATTTCTGTGAAGAAAGGACATGCGAATCAGTGAGCATTTATGTTTCCAATCTATCATGTAAGGCTCCATTTTTTAAAAATTAAAAATGTCTACATAAATAGTTAACCAAAGTGCAGGATTGCTCTCGTGGTTGGGGCATTTGTGGTTCTTTTTAGCTGCAAATCAACAGGCCGCAAACCATTTGTGGTTAAACACGAGCGTTTACATGTAAAGGCCAGCATCAACAGCACAAAGTTCAAAGGAGTTCCTCTAACAAGACAGTCTACAAAGTCATTCAGATGTCTAAGAAAACAGCGTCCCAGTACCTGAATTTTATCTTCAACTTCAAACAACAAGATGAAAGGAAAAGTTAAAAGAAAAAAGGCAAATGAAAATACCACTTACTACATGAGATCCAGTTTCATCCGGATCTCTTTACTCTTATGTTTTTATACAACCAAATCTCTCGTACTTCGAAATTAAAGTGAAAACGTTGAAGTTTCTGGAGCCTAGCTAAGGGAATTCGATGAGAAATTCTTGCAAGTTATTGGTCGTAGATTAAAATCAATATCTGCCATCAATCATGATCCATTAATCATC
This sequence comes from Pterocarya stenoptera, assembly GCA_003123785.1. Classification (NCBI taxonomy): domain Eukaryota; kingdom Viridiplantae; phylum Streptophyta; class Magnoliopsida; order Fagales; family Juglandaceae; genus Pterocarya; species Pterocarya stenoptera. The sequence continues at coordinate 8,825 of QEOT01002209.1, read as the reverse complement.
TCAACCATCTTCTGAGGTCACTGGTTGAAGATGGAGAAATCTCACCACCACCAAGGCTATCAGTGCAGCAAGATGAATAGTTGGACCGTTGCTCCAACCCAAAATGTGCTGCATTGACACTCTTAAAGCTTGGGCTCCTCAAATTCTGACCAAAACCTCCATACCCAACTCCCATACCTAAAGGGTCTGGCACCGGAAAAGAAAGCCGTTTCTTGGCCGACCCGACTCGCTCCCTCTCTGGCGTTAAGGGCCTCTGCCTTGGTGCACTTTGAGATCGCACCCGTGCCTTGGCAGACTCTGTTGCAGCCATATAATTTGGCAATGCAGCACCACCACTGCTGCTAGTACTAGTCCCACCGCCCCTCCCATGTTGTTGCACACTACCATTGTAACAATAGTTGGATCTCAAGCTTGGTGTTTGTGATGTATGGAAGGTTCTATCTTCTCTGGAGCAACGAGGGCTGGCCGACCGAACTTGTATAGGCCGGGTTTTCGATGGTGAAGGAGTAATAGGGGATTGGTGAGTGTGTACGTTTTGGTGGCTTCTATGGCGCGGGGAACTGGGTCTTTGTTGCTGCTGTTGCTGTTGCTGATACTGATTTTGATTTTGAGTTGGTCTCCGGAAATTAGAAGCCAGATATGAGTAAGGCTGGGAGGTATCCATCTCCACGGTTTTGATGGCATCTCTCTGATCAGTTGAGGCTCTTCCCCTGGTGTCCCATGGCTTCGTGGCCATCCAACGGTCGAGCCATTTGGGTCTCTCCTCAATCTCGTCTTCATTGCCGATCGACGGGCTCCTTCCAGTTCTCCAAATCTGTGAAATTGTTCAGCAAAGTTGGACAATTTAGCTCATGGATATAACAACTAACAAGAGTGGAACAAAATGGGGGCACTGACTGAAACAGAATTTGCGACAGAGTAGAGGATGAAACCTGTTGAGAGAAGGCGTGAGACAAGGTCTTTTCACGCTTCATTGTAGCTTCTTTTCTATGCTGCAACATGGCTTTCACTTCTTCCACAGTGTGCGGACGTTCATCCCAATCATCTGCAATGCTACTTCCTTCCCTTGACTTTGAAATAACAACAAATCACATTAAAATACTTCCATCTATGGAGCTAAACAGCGTCAAGACCACAAAATAGCAAAGGTTTCTGTTTGAACTTTTATTGACATTTTTGGAATCGTGAAAAGGGCTTCGGCTTTTACTGTTTAACTATCATTCGGCTTCTAAAAGCAAGAAAAGAACTTCCAAATATTGACTAAAAGTTGACTCGAAAACGAGCTTTAAAATTCAGAAATCATTCCGTTTCTAAAAGGAAGAGCATAAAACAACAACTTCCAAAACATTGACTTAAGTTGACATCGGAACAAGAACGAACTTACCATTGATTTCCTGTCTAAAATGTCTTGAATATACCGCGACTCCCAAACGCTATTTGTGTCACTAAATGCCGATTTTCTGCTGCCTTCATGAGAGTGCCTCATGCGCTGGTCAAGTACCCTTGCCTGTACCCGAACCAAGGCTTGCATGCATCTGAGGGTCATCTTCGCTTGCTTTCTAACATTATGACCTCTCACTAAAGCTTGCAACTTCACTAGCCCTTTAAGCGCACGCAGTGCCCTCCTCGCCTGCACAAACACACAGTCATGCGCGCACATAGTGGCATAGTCTAAACCCTTTGTTCTTGCGATATGATATAGGATCTTAGATCTGTATTTGGCTTACCAAATACCCTCTAAAAGCAGTCTGAATTACAATAGCTGCATAGAGTTCTCTCGCATAATTAGCAGGCCTGGTAAGCCGAGCCACCTCCACCGCCGCCTGCGCAGTTGCCATTGCAGCCTCGGCAGTGGCCACCGCCACCGCAAGCGCATGCTTTCGCTCCACATCCGCTTTCGTTGACGGCTCATTGTTCGTAGATGCAGAAGTGGAGCCACCCAAACCGGCGGCAGGAGGAGGCGTGGCCTTTGGTGGTGTTTGCTGCGTCACAGTTTCCTGGTTTGTGGGCTTCCTGAATATCCACCTTCGCTTCTCTCTTTTCTGCGTTAAAAAACGGCAGACACGATCACTTTGATTTCATGACTTGCTTATTTCGGGGAAACAACTCAAGAAACGAAAGAACATTAACGTTTTTGAACAAAAATAGAGATTACAGTTGACAGACCTTATCTTCATCCTCTTTAGTAGGAGATCTGAAAGCTCTTTTGACAGCAGTCAACCATGAGCTACCTCCCCCCTTCCCCATCAAACAAATGAGGTAAATCCAAGCTGCATTTACAGCTATGCTAAAATAGATGACGAAGCGAAGACCCAGATGGATCAAAGAACTTCGACGGTAAAGATGTGGAGGTCTGTTTTTCTACCATTGTGGTCACTGCTCGCCTCTTTTAACTGTGCATGTGATTTAGCGAGAGAGAGACACAGGGAGACACAGAAATTTAATATTCTGAAAGCTTTAATTAGAGAAAGAAAAAAAAAATGGGGGGCGAAAGAGGGCGAAAGGCGAGTCTTGACTCAACTGTTGTGGAAAGCCGGGAAAGAATCTATTGCATCTGTCTTGCTACATCATGGTCCCTCAAAGCACCGGGAAAGAGTTGAGGGAGGAAAATGAAATGGGGTGTCAGAGAGGACGATGATAACAGCTTTGGTAATGAGTAGAAACTATATTTTAAGATAAGACGTGAGAAAAGAGGGGAGTGAGAGCTATGGAGGAGGGAGGGTTCAATTATCAAAAGCCCAGCAGCAGGAGGAGCACGTTGGCGTTGGGAGGCACAAGCACTAGGACCAAAACTCCAAAAGTGCTTTTAAAAAGATGCAAAGCCCTTTCTCTTTCTCTTTCTCTTTCTCTCTCTCTCTCCATTTTATTTATTTATTTTTATTTTTTAAAACATATCTTTATGCTAGCTTCTCTCTTTCGCTAATTCAGACACAACTGGGCAACCCTCGTGCTGTCACGTGGTGTCAGCAAACAGAGATCATCCTGTGCATGATGGACCATAGTCCATAGTGGTCCTCCTTTCACTGGAGTCTATTTAGCACATTCTAGGCAAATCAATTGGTGTATATATAATAATTTTAAAAAAAAATGGTGTATATATTAATATGAAGATCCTGTAAATAAATAAATATAGTATAAAAACGGGAATTAAAAAAATCAGACCCTTCAAAATTCCTTAAATTATTCATAATTAGCATTTGCAATATTTTTTCTTTTTTTTTTCTTATAAAATAAAATGGTGATTGGCCGGAGGAGAGGCCTCATTTCAGTGACTGGTCAAACTGCGTGGATTCCTTTGACTCTATGTTTTAACGTTGGTCATCTCATCCAAAAACTGTAGAAATCTTGGGACAGTGTTAAGTTGTGTTGTGTTGTGTTGTGTTCTCATGAACTTTGACCAGGCCAATTAAATCCAAGCTAGCTAGGCTGCAGGGAAGTTGTTTGTTAGCGAAGGATATACTATTTCTCTCTCTTTCTAGGCTTCTGGGCCACGTGGGCCGTCCTGTCTTGTTATCCTATTATTGGACGTTAACGTGAGCAAAAGTTTCATATCCACTCAAAAATAAAAAATTATTTATAGTTTTGAGGAAACATGATCGCCTCTAAATGGAGGGAAAGTTGTAGGAAATTTGCAGGAAAGGGAAAGGAGATAGGGCAACTGTTCGGGTACCCCTCCAAAGGAAATAGGCTTTTTTGTGCACCAACTAAAGCAAAAAATAATTAGACTTATCATTGTCATGCACTACATATTATATATTTTTTTTTATAATAAATATATAATATATAGATGATAAATAGAACAATTTAATTAATTTAAAAAGAATAAAATAAAATAAAAAATAATTTTAAAAAATATAAAATATATAGTATGAGATGATGAATAGCATCACTTTAAAATTGAGGCAAATTCAAAACTAATTATTATAGAGACGACGTAGATCTTAAGGAATAATGTTGGTGAATAGATTAATATTGTTAAAATGAATTGTAGAGATCATTAAAAGACAAACTCCATTGTGACTGTATTGAGAGATTTCCAAATGCTTGCTGGAGTTTGCCATGAGAACAAACAAATTCTCCATGCTTGGACTTCTAGGAGACCATGCCGGAAGTGACTACCTAGATGTCATCACGACAATCTCAAATATTCACATAACCATAAATTGGAAATGTTCATTATTTTTTTTTATAGGATATCGACCAATACCTTAAAAGTAATCGATAGTCAAGATATATAAGAATGTCAATATTATTGGCTGCATTCGCGCGCATTGTCTCCCTCCAGTCCTATGTTTTTTAAAACTTTAGTTTCATCTTTGATCCCCTTAATTTTCTATCACCTTCCTTGTTTGTATTGTTCTCATTTTTCCTATATAAAAAAGAATAAAAACAAAAATACAAAAAAACAAAGAAGCAAGAAAAAAATGTAGTCCGTATGAATTATAATACGCCAACAGCAAAGTTCAAATGACGAAAGGGTGGTCAAGGCCTGTTTTGAGAGCGAGAGAGATAGATTTATATAAATATATATATATATTTATATCTATCTATTTCTACTCAATGCCAATGATCAAAAAGATCTAGTCACCCTTCTTTTGAGACAATTATTATTTCTTATAAGAGAAGTGAGGTAAAAGCCTCTCTCATTAAGATGCTCAATACTAATCCAAATGCTACTATTACAATGAAGATAAAAAAGATTATTGAACAAAACAATTTTGTTAACCAAACTCTCCATGTTATAGGACAGCAATTAGATCGTACTGAAGAAAATGTAGAAAAACTTATTTCTACTCCATCTTCAAAAACTATTTATTAAAAACTATTGAAAAACTTTTGATTGTTTTACCAGTAGATAAGCCAAAACTTGATTTCAAAAACAAACAGGCCAATACTCTTGATAAAAATCAATTAAATGCTTGCTGATATTAAGAAAGAACAATCATCTACCAGTCCTTTAAATATAAATGGCAAATAAGTTGTTATTTTTAACTCTCTACTGAAGAATCATTTGATAGTGATTCTCCCACTCTTCAAGATCTTGATTTGCTTGAAAAAATATTCAAAATATTGATTTAAAACCTAAGATCGCCAGATTTTCCTCAAAATGACCCAAGCCAATGAGTCTGACGAAGAATTGGTATCCCAGACCTATACCTCCTGATTTACAGTTTGAAGAAAGAATTTTTTAAACCCAGTTTCTGTTTTTGCTGGCAAAATTTACAAATTGAATATTGATGGATTGTCTGAACAGGAAATTCTCAATACTATAAGTAAAATGTCTATGGTTGCAGATGCTTATATTAACAACAATCTCAGACAATCTGAGATAGTTACTATTTTAACTACTGATTTTTCTGGAATACTTTGACATTGGTGAGATAAACATCTCGCAGCAGCAGAAACAAAAGAAACCATTCAGAATGCTATTAAGCATAATGAAGAAGGATTACCTACTTTTTATGAAACTATAGGAATGAGAATTCCTGATGATATTAATATTTTGATTTACACTATTATTAAACATTTTGTTAGAACTCCTTCCAATATTTCTAACCGTATTAGTGATTACTTGAATAATGTTGCCAAATGTCTAATTATAGATTGTATTAAGATGTTTTCATCTCCAAAATAATGCTTAGAGATGATAATCATAAGCCTTACTGGAAAGAAAAATTTATTAATGGATTACCTCATTTCTTTGCTCACAAAGTTAAGGATGAACTTACTAATATCTCAGGTCTCTTTAATTATGATGATTACACTTATGGTAATATCTTCAGCACAATTAAGAAGCTTGGTATTAATATGTGTAATGATCAAAGAATGCTTCGTCAACAGATGATGAATAGTAAGAAAGCGAAATATGAAATGGAAAATTTCTATGAACAATTTGACCTTCCTCCTATTGCTCCATCTAGACAAAAACAAAAATATTCTAGTAAATTTTCTAAACCTCATAGTAGAAAAAGGAGAAGAAACCGTGATAATTTTTACAAAAAATCTTTTAATAAAAAACTTTTTAGTAAGAAAAAGAGTTTTCCAACCCCTTCAAAAGGGAAATGTTTTAATTGTGGCAAACCTAGACCCTGAGCATTTTGCTGATAAATGCACGAGAAGCCTAATAAATTTAAAAACAAGCTTAACCAGTTGAATATTAATGTCAATGATCAAGAAGACCTATTTCGTCTCAAAATTTGTCGACAAATTTGCAACCAAATTTTCCGATATCATTCTTGATAAAACCCAGTTACAAAGATTTTTTAATTCTCTCAACTATGTTGCAGAATTCTACAAGGATATGAGAAAACAATGTCGTCCACTCTTTAAGCGACTACATTCCAACCTTCCCCCTTGAACTAAAATTCATATTAATCTTATTAAACAAATCAAGACACATGTTAAAACTCTACCAATGTCTTGGTATTCCTACTTCTGGTTCTTTTAAAATTATTAAAACAGATGCATCTGACATTGGTTATGGTGGCATTTTGAAACAAATTGTTTCACCAAGTTCATCTAAACAAATTGTTGGTTTCCATTCTGGAGTCTAGAACATTGCACAGCTTAATTATAGTACTATTAAGGGAGAAATTTTATCTATAATAATATGTATTTCTAAGTTTCAAAATGATTTGTTAAACCACAAATTTTTATTACGTATTAATTGCAAAAGTGATAAATATGTTTTAGAAAAAGATGTTGAAAGCATTACATCAAAACATATTTTTGCCTGATGGTTAGCTATTTTAAGTGTATTTGATTTTAACATTGATTATATTAAAGGATCAAAAAATTGAGTTCCTGATTTTCTTACTCGTGAATTCTTACAGAAAACTTAAATAGAAAAAAAGACAAGGAGAAAAAGATTGCTACTCCTCCCCCAATACCTGATACATACATACATACATATTTATATATATATATATATNAGTACCTATAAAGCCCAGGCTCATGGCCCAAGCCTTGATGAAACCCAGCCCTTGAAGACCTCAAAAAGGGTGTCGTTCGGTAAGTTTCCTTTCCCTTTCATTCTGTTTCTTCTTCCCCGATATATTCTCCCCGTCAGTTTTCTTACTTCCCCCACGTCTCTGCAATTCCTCTTCTTTTCCTCACATCCAAATCTCTCTCAACAGACCACACTCACACCTCGCCTTTTTAAGAATTTTCTGTGATTTTGGTGCTGCAATTTGAGAGTTCCCGAATTAGCATTGTTGAGCTCTCTACCAAACGGTGGTAAGATCTCTTCTCACGCACTCTCTAATCTCACTCTCACACAACACCCTCTCTATCTCTCTGTTATGGTAGATGATAATTGTTAAATAAATATTGTAGACACTTCGAGGGGCCTAATCCTCCAATTTGAAACACTTAGATTGTTGGAAATTGATAACTTCATTCATAACTGAAATAATACTTATAAGCATTATAATTAGACTTGGTCAAGTGATGACCCACAAACTCAAACAAAATAACTACTCACTATTTAATCAACTGACCCATGACAAAATAACCCATAACAAAATAACCCCTCACTACAGTACAGACCCATAAGGCCATCGTGGCCCACTACTCCTACGGACTCAACCATAATGCATGACTAAAATAAAATAATAGAATGGGCAGACCAACCCAACCCTTAGACAACCCCCTAAAAACTAGGGTTTTGTCTTACACCCACAACACATCTTCCCCCTTTAGAAGACTTTGCCCTCAAGGTCAGGGAAGCATTGCTGCAGTTCTTTGTGATCCTCCCATGTCACGTCTTCTCCTATCATTCCCTTCCACTGAACTAGCATTTCCATTCTAGCCCGTCGTCCCTTCCTGACTAACCACCTGTTTAGTATCTTTTCTTGTTCTGGTTGGAGGGTTCCCTCCATAGCTACCTTCGGCAGCTCTATAAGTGGTTGTATGTGCTCCCCCACTGTCTTCTTTAAGCAAGAAATGTGAAAAGTTGGATAGATGTGAGATTCTAGTGGTAGATCTAACTTGTATGCAACTTTCCCAATCCGTTGTACCGCCGTGTACGGCCTATAATGCCTCAGCTACAACTTAAGGTTTCTCCTTAATGCAACTAACATTTGTCAGTAAGGTCGAAGCCATAGGTAAACTCGATCTCCAACTTGGAACTCCATGTCTGTTCACCTTCAATCCGCATAGATCTTCATCTTTTATTGTGCATCCTTCAGATTTTCTTGAACTAACTTGTGAATAAATGCTCTGTTTCTAAGTTCTTCGTCTACTACTTGTACTTTTATGGACCTTGGTTCATATGTTAACATCCGTGGGGGTAATTGCCCATATACCATCTCATATGGTGAAACCCTAGTTGAACTATGCTTTGATGTATTATAAGCATACTCAGCTAGCGATAGCCACCGTGCCCAGCCACGTGGTCTATCTCCCGAGAAGCATCACAAGTAACCTTCTACCCCTTTGTTCATTGCCTCTGTTTGACCATTAGTTTGTGGGTGATATGCAGAGCTAAGTAGTAGATCTGCGCCACTGATTCGGAATAGTTCCTTCTAGAACTAACTTGTGAATACTGGATCCCTGTAACTGACAATGGTTAGTAGAAAATCATGTAATTTAAATACATCGTCGAGAAATAATACGTGCTATTGTTATTGCTATGGATGAGAGAAGGACATGAAATGAGCATATTTGCTCAATCTTTCTATCACCACCATGATAATTGTACGCCCTCCTGAAGGTGACAGCCCTTCAATGAAATCCATGCTAATATCTTTCCAGTTTCGTGTAGGAATTGGTAAAGGCTGGAGCAAGCCTGTGGGTTAAATTGTTTTCACCTTATTTCTTTGACA
>QEOT01002208.1:42731-74075 GCA_003123785.1 Pterocarya stenoptera | reverse complement strand
GGGCGAGGTTGGTGGAAGTGAATGATTTCCGTCCCATAAGCTTTGGTGAGTGGGGTTTATAAGATCATCTCTAAGTTCTAGCAAAGCGGTTAAGCAAAGTCATGGGGAAGATCATCTTGAAGTCCTCAAATGCTTTTGTGAAAGGAAGACAAATACTAAACTTGGTCCTCATTTCTAATGAATGCCTGGAGAGTAGAGTCAGAGCCGGCATTCCAAGTATCTTGTGTAAATTGGATATGGAAAAGCCATTTGATCATGTGAACTGAGATGTCTTGTTGCATGTACTTGGTAGGTATGGCTTTGGAGAAAGATGGTGTTAGTGGATAAATCATTGTATTACAACCGTCAAATTCTCTGTCTTAGTCAATGGCACTCCTGAAGGCTTCTTCAATAAATTTCGGGCTTGAGACAAGGAGATCCACTATCCCCACTCTTATTTATTTAGTCATGGATGTGCTTAGCAGCATGTTGGAAGGGGTGGTGGATAGGGGTTTCATCTCGGGTTTCTCGATGGGTGGTTCCTCTCATGGAAGCTTGACACTCTCCCATTTTCTTTTCGCCGATGATACGTTGTTTTTTTGTGACTTGGATCTGGATCAGATTCGCTCTCTAAAAGCACTTCTACTTTGCTTTGAAGTTGTATCTGGCCTCAAGGTGAATTTATCAAAGTTGGAAGTAGTTCATGTTGGCTTAGTCAATAACTTAAGTGAAGTGGTTGCCATCTTGGGCTACAAGGTTTCATCTTTACCTATGAAGTGCCTTGGACTCCCTTTAGGGGCCCCTTATAAATCCAAGGTAATGTGGGAAGGGATTGTTGAGGAAATTGAAGGCAAATTGGCGGTTGGAAGAGAATTTACTTGTCTAAGGGTGGGAGAATCACACTTATTAAGAGTACGTGATCTAATCTCCCAAAGTACTTCCTTTTTTTATTTCCTGTGCCTGCAAGGGTGGCGAATAGACTGGAGAAGGTTTTCCGTGCTTTCTTATGGGGAGGGATAGAGGATGCAAAAAAAAAAAAGAAATCCATTTGATTAAATGGGATAAAGTATGCACCCCTTTGTCTTGCGGTAGTTTGGGTGTAAGAAAATTGAGAACCTTCAACAAAGCACTTCTTGGAAAATGGTTATGACGTTATCATCAGGAGGGAGACGCTCTTTGGAGGAATATTCTAGATGTCAAATATGGGAGCGTTTGGGAAGGTTGGTACTCTAAGGAAGTAAGAGGCGCTTATGGCGTGGGAGTTTGGAAACTTATCCGGAATGGTTGAGATGATTTGCTTGGTAACTACAGGTTTGTGGTGGGAAGGGGCACGCGAATCAGGTTTTGACACGATATTTGGTGTGGGGATATTGCTTTGGAAAATGCTTTCCCCTCTCTTTATAGGATTGCATTTGATCAAGATTCCTCGGTGGCTGATAATATGTGCAGTACTGTTGATTCCATTCATTAGTCCGTGAGATTCACTGAAGTTGTCCATGAGATTCACTGGAGTTGTCCATGATTGGAAGGTGGGAGACATCACTGATTTCTACAGTGTGTTATATGCGCTGAAACAAAGTGCAGGAGGGGAGAGGACATATTACTCTGGACATGCACAAGGAACAAGAAATTTTCAATTCGTTCACACTACAAGGCCTTGACGACTCACACCTTCAATGTCTTCCCTTGGAAGAACATTTGGAGGAGCAATGTCCCCCTCAAGGTTGCTTTCTTCAGTTGGTTGGCATCCCATGGTAAAATACTAACTATAGACAAGTTAAGAAAGCGTGGACTCTACATAATGGATTGGTGTTTCATGTGCAAACACAATAATGAATTAGCAGATCACCTTCTTCTTCATTACGAAGTACTTAAGGTATTATGGGATGAAATCCTCTCTAGGCTTGGTATCGCATGGGTTATGCCTAGGAGGATGATAGATTTATTGTCTTGTTGGTGAGGAATTAGGGGCAATTGCCAAATCGCAACTGTAAAGAAGATGGTACCTTTATGTTTAATGTGGTGCACATGGAACGAAAGAAATGGCCGCTGTTTCGAGAATGGGAAACGGTCTCCGGATGGTTTTAGGGTTTTTTTTTTGTCATCCATTGTTGCTTTGGACCTCTTCTATTGTATTGAATGGAATGAGTTTTAATGACTTTTATGCTACTCTTCGTAGCACATAGTTTTGTAATTAGGCTCTTTCTTGTAAACTTTATGTGTACTTGGGTTTTGACTATTTATGTGGATCAATAAGACGTCTTTTACCTATAAAAGAAGAAAAAAAGTAAATGATTTAAAACTACAACCAAATTATACAACTTCCCTCAATGGTTCCGCCGGATTACTCTTCTCAAGTATGCATTTATAAAAGAGGCACATGTGCCTAGGCACTGGCTTTATCCTACAATGTTGGTCTTTGCACCCAAATCTTCCCGTGAAATCAAGCAAGTGGAGAAGGTAGCTCTATCTGAGACTTCCCCCCCGGACGCATAGCAAGTGCACTAAATCTTGTGGACGCTGAAACCTGCATCCTCTGATGTCAAGTTCTCTTTCCAGTTCTCAAATTCGGATCCACCAAACATCAGTTGCTTGATTCCAATTATGCTGTTAAATCAAAAGACAACAGGGGTAAAAGAAGAGACAAATTAGAATAGACATATATGAGTTTTTTATTATTTTTAAGTCCACGTAAAAATAGGGCCTAAGACCAACGAAGAAACATCAGATTCAAAAGAATTAAGGCCAAGCCAAGAACAATTAAGGAGCTGAAAGAGTGAAAAAAAAAAAAGGAATCCTAGCCATTAGCGTATGCATGCCTGTCTTAACCTCACATTCCTATGTAGAAACACAGATGCAGAGACAAGTTAATCAGTACTTCCTGGCCCAAACCTTAATTGGTGAGTCACTACAAACTAAAAAGATAATTTGAAAAGAAATAGAGAGAGATGCAGAGCTTACTCAGAACTTAGTTGTGTCAATGCATTTATCAGAACATCCAGAAGCAGCGGTTCACGGGTCCCAATATCCACCCTGTTAAAATTGAATTTTTTTTTCAGTCTGTTAAAATTGCTACCATTTCAATTAGCAAGATCTCTCTCTCTCTCTCTCTCAATGTATGTATATAATACTTCCATTGCCAATTACCAACAACAATCAGCACACCTATATTGAGCATTTTCCAGAAAAGAATATTAAAAAAAAAANTATCAGTCTGTTAAAATTGCTACCATTTCAATTAGCAAGATCTCTCTCTCTCTCTCTCTCTCTCTCTCTCTCAATGTATGTATATAATACTTCCATTGCCAATTACCAACAACAATCAGCACACCTATATTGAGCATTTTCCAGAAAAGAATATTAAAAAAAAAAAAAACACAAACACACTCCCATCCCTGTTAAAACTGAATTTTTCTCAGTCTGTTAAAATTGTTAGCATATATATGAGCAAGATCTCTCTCTCTCTCTCTCTCTCAATGTATGCATATAAATACTTCCATTGCCAATTACCAAAAACAATCAGCACACCTATATTGAGCATTATCCAGAAAAGAATATTAAAAAAAACATAAACACACTCGCATCCATTATCCATAATTTCGAAATGGTTCCCTACCAGAATCGTGCCAAGTTGTCTTGAATCTCAAGATCCCCAATATTGTAAAATGTAGTTGGTGTCACATTTGCTCCCTGAACAGCATCATAACTTGGTCTTTTATCCGACTGAGATTGTGACAGCTGCAGGAACAACATTATGTACTATCTAATTAACAAAGAACTTTTGTTTTTGATGGGTAGTGTAATTAACAAAGAACCTAGATGGCTTAAAAATTCTCCTTTAAGTTTCCAAGTAACTTGCCATCCATCCATGTCCACAATTTCCTATAGGGTATGGCATGAAATATACATCAAAATGTCACGAAAATCAAACTTACTTGCATATTCATTGAATTGCATCCACCAAGACGTGCAATAATGTGCCACGATCGGATGGTCTGAAAATAAACCAGATCAAGTCAGTAGGCTTAAAACCGGAATAAAAAAAGGGAAGGTTAAAGAAAGAAAAAGAAAAGGTCAACAACCTCATCTTGTGGAGAGGTCACTATTAAGTTGAAGAGCAGTCACTTACATCACAAATCAGGGTAATATCTTTCTCCAATGGAACATTGTAGAACTCGAACCATATGTATGAGTTTGAGAAATCAAATCTGGATATTTCAGTTGACAAAGAGTAAATTGACACCAGAATACTGATTAATTGCACACCTATTGGAAATCTCAATGAAAGAGACCAAGTATAATACAAGAAACAAAAAATGATGAAACAGTTGTAGTCACATCTATTATAGGAAGTTGATGAAAGATACCGTCTCCAGAAACAAGAAACATGTACTTAAAATATTTCGGCCCTCAAGGAAAATTTAGGTTCAGCTACAAACATGGTGGACTCTGCAACCATTCGTGCTGAATGCAAAAACACTTATGAACTCAATTTATCACTTTGAATTCAATAAGTCCAATTGTATCTGGACCTATCCAGTCTAAAATGAAAAAGATGAAATAAAAAACTAATTGTTAAAACATTTACATTGGAAAAAGATCACTGAACATCGCATTGAGGTCCATAAAGCTTAAGTAGGGATAAAACTGTGTTTGAACATGGGAATCTCTCCTAAATTCTGCACCCATAATATTGGTAACAATGCAAACTTGCAAATGTCATCCTAAACGACCCTTTTCTTTGCTGAACCAGTGATACAGAAGAGCAGTGCTCTTATGAAACAAATTGAAGTGATATTTAACGTAGGTTCAGGTCTAAACAAATTGAAGAACAAATTAAAAACTCGCATGTTCATATGAAAAGCAATCATGTGAGGATAATTAGCATATATAAAACTATTAATGCATTCTGCATTTCGTTACGCACCACAAGGTTGCAATAGTTGAATGTCACATTATGCACTACATAATGTCCCGTGTACTCAAACTTACTTGTTGAACGTCACTTTCATTGGTATTGCTGAACCAGTCTTTGTCTGCAAAATTTTGTTCCTCTTCTTCCTCAACCTCTCCTCCATCTGCGATTCGACAAATCCCCTTTTGTGTCACACACGAAAAATCCCCAAAAGCTACTACTAACAGCTTCTAATTATACCCCATATCCACACTATTTCTCAACCACTTCCACCAAAACTAACACTCAAAGTTTTAACTTGATAGTTTATTTTTTTATTTTGGAAAAAAATAGAACAGGAATTGAGCAAAGACATTCCGACGATGCGCTGCTTACTTTGGACCGTGCCTTTTGCGGGTCGTCCAGACAACTACCGAGGATTTCAGCGAACTCGGGGTCTCTATCGTAATCTTTCTCTTCTTCTCTCCCTCGGTACCCACCGCGCGCTGAGAATTCAAATTCATTCTCATCTCTGTCGTCATCTTCGTCCTCGCCTTCTACTTTTTCTGGTTCAGATTCTCTCTGCAAGTTTTGGGTATTCAGTTTCCGTGTTCGACTCGATTTAGCGGTACACAGGAACGTTCTGGTTCGAGTACGGGTCGGATTGGAAAGATTAAAGGCCGGGAAGCGGCGGGTGTTGAGTGAAAAAATGGGGTACGGGATCGGAATGTTTGGCAGTGAAGTGGATGGTGGGTAGGAGCGTAGGATAAGCATCCTTTTGGGAAGCTGGCCGATGTTAGCAACAGATGATTCCAGTGCTGTGGAGGCTGGTGTCATCGTTTATCCATCTCCTGCCGGCTTTCCTAACCTGCGCCTCTTAACGCTTCGTCCTCACCGCGTGGCAAGCCGGATTATTATTATGGAAAATGGTGGCTCTTCAAAATTACCGTTCAATTATTTTAATTTTTTTTTTAATAATTATGGATGTGATTATTAATAAAATTATTTATATATATATTTTTTTCATTATGGATATTAAAAAATTATTGAAAAAAAGATGAAAAGAAAAATAAAAAAAGACTAATGGTATACCCAGCAATAACCGTTGGACGGCCTACTAGCACTGTTCTATTATTATTATTTCAAGTATAAAAATATTAAGGGTGCTACTTACACCATATGGTGTGGGGTACCCCCTCCCCGCCCCTGCTCCCGAGAGGTGATGCCTATAGTACATATTAAAAAAATAATATGCACTAAGGGCACATTTGGAAAGCAACCTAGCATAACCCTTTTTATTTTATTAATTTTTTTTAAAAAAAATTATGAAAATTTTTGTCATCCTAATTTCTGTCGCCAATATGGGATCCAAGTTGACTCATATTTAGTGGAGAATGAATCAAAATTATAAGTGAAGTGGGAGTTGATAAAAGCATTTGAAGTGAGAGAAATAAGAGAATAAGAGAAGAAATATATTTAAAACAAAATTCCATGGCAAGAGGGCGATAGTGATAGGACAAAAACATAAAAATCAATAAAAAAAAAAAAAAAATTATTTAGATGGATTAATGGTGGATGAAAGGAGTTGCTTTGTGTGTGTAAATATATACGAGCATATGTTTATATCATAATTAAATATTAAGTATTATTAATTTTTTGATTGGTTATGAACTTTAGATTTAAGACCAAAATTTAGAGAACCTTGATTATAGAGGTCCAAAGTTACTCTAACATGGATCATGGTTACAGTGAAAAATGAAAGAAAAATATGAAACAGAAAGAAAATAATGTATCAAAAATAGGGTATGGAAATAAGAATAATTCAATGTCTGAAAAAAAAAATTCTATATTTAGGGATTAAAAAATAAAGGGAAAATATGAGCAATCCAACTTCTTTAAAGTTTTATTTCTTTTATTCTAAAAATAAATTATTAAAAGTCCAGTTGCAATGAAATGGATTATCATGACACTCATGGCACTTCTCTTTTTGTTTTTTTGTATAAAATAAAAAAGTAACAAAAACCCTTTTATATATATATATATATATGTATATTCTTGTTCTTTGAAGAATGAGAATCCGTGGTTTTCTTGACCTTAGAAAGGAGAAAAGAAAAGGGAATGGGACCAACAGAACCATGGTAAAGTATGACAAAAATTCAACTCTTAAAAAGGATGATACAAAGCATAAACTTGAAAAAGAAAAAGGTAAAAACAGCCCAACATAGCATGAAAATTCTGAAAACACATAAAGGGACAAGTTGTGGCTGATTAAATATTCTTTATGTAATATTTTTGTGATAAAATAATATATTTTTGTTTTATCTATTTAATTTTTAGTTAGTTCATAATGGATTTAACTACAACAATATTTCATTTTGAAGATAGTCCTTTTGAGAGTATGATATTTTCAAAGTTTAATTGAATCTTCAAGAAAATTCGCCTAATGTTTTAATTATGTTGTATAAATCAATTAGGGTTTGTAGAGTATAATGATCCAAAGATAATATTTTTTAAAATAAAATTATATTCCTAAGCGTTGGATTTTGACACACTGGCCACACCTCTATGCTGGCAGTATGTGAAATGACTAAAATGCCATAACTTATAATGTTGCATTTTCTCTCCCCCGTAACCTAGCCTTCCTCAATAGACTTCTTCATTTTTCATTGTGTTAATGACTCAACCATTAATCCAAAAGTTTGAGGACTGTTGTATACTAATTTGGTTAAACATTTAATGCTTAGGATTATAATATTCCACCACGTTTTCGAATTCGACGTCTACGGTGGCTCACTCTATTGACACATGGTAACCCTTTCCTTTTAATTGCTTCACTCATCTATCAATATTAAATGATTTAACAATATGCCCATACATAGTACCAAGACATTTTAATCCAATCGCTAGGTCGTCCCTTCCGTGACGTGGTCTCTGCTTTAATACAAATTGTTAAAGATACAACCATTGATCTAAAGGCCATAGAACTGTTGGATAATAATTTGGATAAACCTTCAACTCTCAAGATCATAACGTTAATTTGTAACACACCTAATGGAAGGTATTTGGATGAGTAGAAAATAAGAGAAAATGCAAGAAAATAATATCAAATTCGAGGATCAACTTGCCTCCAGAGAAAAGAAAGAAATTAAAAGTGTATTGGAACTAACAAAGGCCTCATCTTCAACGGTAAAACTTTAGATAATGGCATTAAGACCTACCATAACATTATCCTCAATAATTAGTAGGTGAGACCCTTCCACTCAGGTTATACTTTGCCACATACACGAGGGAGTTATCTTGTATGTTAGTTCCAAAACCCACAATGATGATGTTAGCATCATCTCTCAAGACATATTCATACCAAACAAATGATCCTTTTCCAACTTTAACATCCCTAGCATTTGTCAATAATAGCTTGTAAACTCCATTTAATCTAATTATTTCTTTTTTCTTCTTAAGCAAAAGTTTCTTCCAGTTGAAGTCAATTTTCTCGTTCAGTCCCACCCAAAGTTATGGGTATCCTCAAGTTCACCACCATAAGTAGCTGCATACACCGAAATCTTTTTGGGAACATAACCATGAATGACGCACATTCTACCAACTTCTCCAATAACCTCTGAGTTGATTGGATGAGATGGAAGCTCACAAATCCCCACCTTGGCTCCATAATTAGCAGAAAACCTGGCCGCACTGACACCACCACTTTGGCTCCAATGATAAACAAGTTAAAGTCATAGTAGGTCTTCTAGCTCAACTCACCATCAAATAGGAATTGTATAGCACCCAGTAATGCGGTTTTCTCATCAGAAAAAAATGGCCAAGGTAGCAACCTTGAACTGGGTAAGCAAGTCCTTGTTTTCTGAAGGGTCTCCATAGTTTTCACTCCATGATGGCATTATAATTATCATGCCAATTGTCAGAAAGCCTGCAACAACATCAAATGATGAAATGGGGCCAAATCCCAATGTATCAACTAATAGATTTCCAAACAACCCAGGTACAATGGCAACCCGACCATTGCCAATAATTATTGCCTTAGAAAAATGTAATTAAAATTTGTTGCTCAAAGTCCCTCTTATTGTGCTTTGCAACAAGCCAAGACCCAAGCTGAAAATAGAAGAGATGTGGCGATGCCTTCCAATATACGTCCCAACACTAAAACTTTGTACTCATGAGAATGTTAGTGATGCAGCTTAGAATATAAGCTATGCAATAAGTAACCAATGCCCTCTTTCTAAGTCCAATCTTGACCACAATATCATATTTCACTTCAGTCAGAAAATCTCTTCCTCTATCAAAAGGCTCAAAAAACACTCTTAAGTGGCAATTCATCAAACAAAATACTTACCCCTAAAATTCCTAGCTAGGGGGTAGGCATTGATAATATCATAATTGATAATATCAGCATATCTGACAACCAAGTTTAGTGACATACACAGAGGAGGAGCTACAACATAGCATTTGATCCTATTTCTCAAAATGTTTCCTAAGTTTCCTGGATTCTGAACTACCACTATTATCAACAGTGCAATCTCCCTGCTCCTAGGAAATGACTAGTAAATGTCAAGGTATAATTTGGATTCCTCTTAACAAATTCCCTCAAAACTTCACACTTTGCATTGAAAACCCACCCTGCTACCTTTAACTACCCAGTGTGGACATACCCACCACCAAAATTTGTCTACCCCAATTTGTTATAAAGTAAAATAGCATAATCACTTTCCTTTGCTAAATTGAGTACGAGTTGTGTATTTGAGTGCTAGAGAATTTGAAATAACCTTGGGAGACGAATAAAGTCCAGTTCTGCAATTAGATTAAACAAAAATGGTTGAACATCATCAAAAGTCTCTAGCTCTCATAGATTCAGAAGTAGCACCCCAATCTTATCTTCGATGGCAAATCTCAGGACACCATATCAAACCCCCCAAACAACAAGACCATTGAGAAGCTTGTAACGAAAAGACTTAGCCTGGGAAATAGTGCAGAGCTCTCTATTGTTAACTTTCTCAGCGTAGAGAACACTTTGTTCTCTGGGAACTTGAAGCACTTTTGTACCAAAGAGATTAGCTCTCTAATCCTCCTTCCTTCTCATCAAGAGCGTTTTGGGTCCAGGTGGCTCTAATGATTATCTCAGTATGTGGTGGCTGACCGATGATGGAAGACCCGTGTCCAAAAAATTCTGCCAGGCTGAAGACTTGATCTCTTAGCCATTGTTTTTAAATTTCAAAGTTTTGCTTTATCTGTTAGTTACGCAAGGATAACTTTAGTTAGTTTGAATTTAAATTTTTGTTGGTATCATAAAGCTGATTTTTAGCTATGTTTATTGCAATTAAATTTATCTTCGTAGCTATTAAAGGAGATGGCTCAATGAATAAAGGCAAAGTATTGTTTTCACAGAAGTTATCCCTTTGCTTGGTGTGACTCCAGCTTAAGTTACCCAAGAGTATGCGTGAGGAGAGATTCCTAGCATATTTTCTTAATTCATTATGAAATCTACATCAATTTTGGCATCAGTCCCAGGTTTCTTCGGTGATCATAGACATGAGTACAAGAAGTGGACGACACTATAACAATAGTAACTGACTTACACAAAAGCAACAAGGTGCAATGTTGCTTCAGGTGACTAATCAACTCAACAACCTCACTCAACAAATGGAGGTTGTATGGAATCAAGTCTTTCCTAACCAAGAAAATCATGAGGAAGATCGTGGTGATGGACAGAACCAGAGCAACAATAATGAGCAAGACGGAGGTGCAGGTGGAGAAAACCATAGTGAGAACAATCGACATCGGGGAGGTGGCCACGTTGGTTGTTTCCCTTGGCTATACCAACAACCTAGGGAGTACAAGCACTTCAACGAAGCATCTAAACGAATTAGAGTGGATGTACCTGATTATCATGGGAGCTTAGACCCAAACAGCTTTCATGATTGGCTAATGTCACTGGAAGACTATTTCGAATGGTTTAATATGGCAACCGAAAAGAAGGTTCGGTTCGTAAGAATGATACTGAAAGGGCAAGCCAGAGTTTGGTGGCAAAGTATAGAAGAGCAGTTGCATAAACGTAGACAACCACCTATTACCGATTGGGATGAGATGAATCTCCGCCTCAAAGAGAAATTCCTACCATTAGATTATGAGGAGACTCTTTTTGAAAAATTATTGGCGCTAAGATAAGGAAACTTGAAAGTAGAAAATTATACTGCCAAGTTCAATGAACTCACAATACGTAGTCAGGTAACGGAGACGGATAGGCAATCTCTTACTCATTTTAAAGCTGGATTATGTGAGGACATTTGGAAAGAGCTAACTGTGGCACGGTTATTCAGTTTAGAGGAAGCATACCAGCTTGCTCTTCGAGTAGAAGCCCAACAAAAGTCTTCCAATATAAGGTGAGGAGGTAATTTATTCGGGCGCAGTGATGGCGACACTTGGGGAATTTCATTTTTTGGGAAATCCACAATAAACAGCACGACTCTAATTGGCAAAAATGGGGAGAGTAGTACACCCAAAAGAAAAGAAATAGTTGCTGCAAAAAGAAGTCCGATTAAGTGCTATAAGTGTGGAGGAAAAGGGCATTTTGTTGTATGCCTTACAAAGAATCAACGCTTTGCACTTATTTGTAAGGAAGATGAAATGGAAAAAATACATGCAGGGAAATGCAAGGTGAGTGAGTTAGATGTGGTACAAGGTATTAAAGAAGAAGAAGAGGTGCCCAAAGTTGAGTTAGAGGGGTCGGAGTTGCCCGTCTGCGTGGTTCGAAGAGTCCTAACAGGTCATAAACAGAAAGTTGATGAAGACAACTCTTGGCTACGCACAAATATTTTCCATACCAGAGTTGAACATCAAGGTAAAGCAATGAACTTGATCATCGACAATGGAAGTGGAATGAACATTGTGTCCCTTGAATTGGTCGAGAAACTGAAGCTGAAGCAAGAACCTCACTCTAAATCGTATCGAGTTAGCTGGATTGATGACACTTCAATGGCTATAAAAACCAGATGCTTAGTTTCTTTCTCTTTGGGAAAAGACTTCGGTGAACAAGTCTGGTGTGATGTGTTGCCCATGAAAGCTGGTCACATTCTTTTGGGAAGACCTTGGTTGTATGACAGGAAGGTCTAATATGATGGGTACTCAAACTCATATTCACTAACTTGTGGGAGTAAGAAGATACGATTAAAACCCATGAGAATCACAAATTTTCAGAAGGCAGAGGATGCTTCTTCCTCTAGAACACTGTCCATGCATCGGTTTGAAGAGGAGAGTAAGGAATCAGAAGCTATATTTTTATTAATCTCACGTGAGGTTTCTCTAATGCAGGAAAATAATAATTCCACCAGATTTCATCTTTATTTTGGAGTTGAGGAAAATAAATCACCCGGCATATCGACTCAATCCAAAAGAGTATGAAAAGTTGAGGAAACAAGTGCAAGATCTTTTAGAAAGGGGATTTATTCGGGAGAGCATGAGTCCTTGTGCGTGTCCTACACTACTCACTCCAAAGAAGGATGGTACGTGGCGCATGTGTATTGACAGTAGAGCTATAAATAAAATAATTGTTAAGTACCATGTCCCTATTCCTCGCTTGGATGATATGCTAGATTTATTACATGGATCTACAATATTCTCAAAAATCGATTTAAGGAGTGGTTACCATCAAATTCGGATTCAACCTGGAGATGAATGGAAAACAGCCTTTAAAACAAAAGATGGGTTATACGAATGGATGGTTATGCCATTCGGATTGACCAATGCTCCCAGTATGTTCATGAGAGTAATGAACCAAATGTTGAGGCCATTTTCCGGTAGAATTGTTGTTGTATATTTTGATGACATCCTCATTTTTAGTCGAGACATGAAAGAGCATAAAGAACATCTCAAACAAGTCATGCGGGTGTTGAGAAATGAGCAACTTTACATCAATTTAAAGAAGTGCTCTTTTGCTAATTCTCAAGTCACTATTCTAGGATTCATTATCTCAATAGAAGGAGTGCTAGCCGATCCTGAGAAAATCCGTGCAATCAAAGAGTGGCCAATACCTTCGAACATTCATGAAGTAAGGAGTTTTCATGGATTAGCTACTTTTTATCCCAGGTTTATTTGCAACTTCAGCACAATTATGGAACCCATAACTGAGTGTATGAAACTGGGGGCCTTTCAATGGAATTTTGCAGATGCGCGAACCTTTGAAGAGATCAAAGAGAGGTTAACTAATGCTCCTATTTTGAAACTATTAGATTTTGAGCAAGTCTTCGACGTTGCATGTGATCCCTCTCACATTGGCATAGGTGGGGTCCTAAGTTAAGGAGGTCACCCAATCGCTTTCTTCAATGAAAAACTAAATGAAGCTAAAAAACAATAGTCAACATATGATCTCGAATTTTATGTGCTCATTCAAACCTTGAAGCATTGGAGGCATTATTTATTACAACGTGACTTCATTCTATTTACAAACCACGATTCCTTGAAATTTATTAACTCCCAGAAGAAACTAAACGCATGGCATGCTGGTTGGGTGGATGTGTTGCAAGAGTTCAGCTTTGTTTTGAAGCACCGAATAGGAATCGAAAACAGAGTAGCGGACGCTTTGAGTAGGAGGTCCCATGTACTCTCCATCTTATCCTCTTCTATTATTGGCCTTGATGAGATAAAGAAGATGTATGTAGATGATTCCTTCTTTGGCCCAATAATTTCGAACCTTTATCAAAACAAGCTGGATACGCATATAGGCTACTTGTTGAAGGAGGGATTATTGTTTAAAGGTTGCAAATGATGTATTCCTGTTTCATCTCTAAGAGAGCATGTTGTTAGAGCTTCATGGAGGAGGGCTAGCTGGTCATTTTGGACGTGACAAGACTACTGCCTTAGTGGAAGATCGATTTTTTTGGCCATCCTTGAAACGTGATGTTGTCAAAGTTGTCAAGATGTGCCGCACATGCCAACTGGAAAAGGGGTTGAGAACAAACGCTGGGTTATATACGCCATTACCCATTCCTCATGCTCGTTGGGAAGATCTTAGTATGGATTTCATACTTGGATTACCCAAGATTGTTCGTGGTCATGATTCAGTATTTGTTATTGTTGACAGGTTCTAAAAAATGGCACATTTTGTGCCTTGCTCAAAGATGTATGCTACTTCTCAATTTGCAGCATTATTCTTGCGAGAAGTAATGCGTCTCCATGGCTTGCCGAAAACAATTGTGAGTGATAGATATGTGAAGTTTGTAAGCTATTTCTAGAAAACATTGTGGGGGAAGCTTGGCACACGTTTGAAGTATTCTAGTGCCTTTCATCCACAAACAGAGGTTGTAATTCGAAGTCTTGGCAACTTGCTTCGCTGCTTAGTTCGTGATCACATTGCCTCATGGGATTTAATCCTACCAATGCTGAATTTGCCTATAATAGCCATGTTAATCGGACTATTGGAATTTTACCTTTTGAGGTGGTTTGCAGCATAAAGCCACGGCAACCTATTGATTTACTACCCCTACAGATTAACTCAAGAGTTAGTGACAGTGGAGTAGAATTTTCTAATCACATCCAGTCATTACATGAAGAAATCAAGCAACGTTTGACAGTCAACAATGATTTCTATAAATAGCAAGCTGATAAGCATCGCAGGAACGTTGAATTTACAGAAGGTGATTTTGTTATGATGAGGCTAAGGCCTGAACGTTTCCCACGACACACTTACCAGAAATTACATTAAAAAAAGGTTGGTCCTTTTAAAATTCTCAAGAAATTGGGCACTAATGCTTATGTGCTAGAATTATCGGATGATTTGCAATTTAGTCCCATTGTCAATGTTGAAGATTTGCAACTGTATGAAGGTCACCATGTTGACGATGAAGTTCCAGTAGCCGTTCCTAAGCTTCCAACAAAGACAGCTCCAAAAGAAGAAATTGAAGAAATTCTTGATAATCAGATTGTGTCTACTCGCCGTGGTGGATATCAGAAATTCTTGGTTATGGAAAAAAAGACTATACTCTGATTGTTCATGGGTGCGCACTGAAGAGCTTTAACGACTTAACCCAAATTTGTACAAGTTCTACCAAGTGCTTCACTCGTCGGAGTCGAGTTCTTTTCAGCAGGGAGGAATTGGTGGCTAACCGATGATGGAAGACCCGTGTCCGAAAAACTCTGCCAGGTTGAAGACTTGATCTCTTAGCCATTGTTTTTAAATTTCAAAGTTTTGCTTCATCTGTTAGCGTAAGGATAACTTTAGCTAGTTTGAATTTAAATTTTTGTTGGTATCATAAAGCTGATTTTCAGCTATGTTTGTTGCAATTAAATTTATCTTCATAGCTATTAAAGGAGATGGCTCAATGAATAAAGATAGAGTATTGTTTTCACAGAAATTATCCCATTGCTTGGTGTGACTCCAACGTAAATTACCCAAGAGTGTGTGTGAGGAGAGATTCCCAGCATATTTTCTTAATTCATTCTAAAATCTACATTAGTATGGATCGGAAGAACCCTAACCTCGACTTTGGAGTAACCATCTTTGGCTAGCTCACGAGTTAGTACCTCATTCAATTTAGTTAAGAAAAAACCATCATCCATGAACTCTTTTGTGAAGAGAGATTTGAAATGCTGCAATGCTATGGTTTTGGGACAAGACGAAGGCAGAAAGCAATGGCGGTGTTAGAGATGGGCACAAAGATATCGGGGCGAAAGATCTAGCCACAGGGACTCGAACTACTACTATCCATGGTGCTCGGTTCACGTCCACGAGCTCAACCCTAAAATTAAAATAACCATTGTTCTTCTTCCAGATCTTGTACTCCTCGTTTATGAGCCTCTCCTTGATTCGGTGCCCGAGAACTACCCTTCCAAGATCAAAGTCCCTTCTGGAGTGTTGGAGTAAATTTTGGGGTGTTGGGAAGGCCAAGAGAGGCATCGTATCTCATAGAGAGGTTGCCATGAAAGTGACAGTAAGAGAGTTGTGAAGTGAGTTACGGATTTAGCTGAGGGTTTAGGAAGATGGTGCTGGCTTGGATGGATATTGGATTTGGAATGAATGTTGGGAGATCTGAGTGGTAAAGCTAATTTCTCTACCATTCGAGAGAGAGGAAGAGATGTTTTACTACGTATTTGGCCTTCAACTTCCTCTATGAAGTATTTGGCGTGGCCATTCTTGCTAGTGCCACCGTCGGCCCCTGAATCTTGACCTTTTCTATTTTTGTAACCCTCGTTGGTTCTTCATCTTCCTACCTCACACAAACCTCATGATCTAGATGGCTTAAAGTTTAATGGAGGTTGATCCGATATTCCTTTAATTTCTAAAGGACATAGCATTGCTAATTTTGTTCCACCAACTGCTTGATTTCGAGTAATGATGCAAGAATTTCTTATATAGATTTTGATAATACAAAGATCGGTATCTCTCTTATATCAATTTGTAATATACATGATGGATGGTGTTTGGATGAGCAGAAAACAAGAGAGAATGAAAGAAAATAGGGTCAAATTCTAGGATGACCTTGCCTCTAGAGAAAAAGAGAGAAATTGAAAATGTATTGTATTAAGCTTCTGGATGTTGAACATTAGAGCTCTTGGCTCGTACATAAACAAGATGACCCCTACATGGGTCAAGGCTAACCAAACTAAAAGCATAAACAAGAAAATAAAACTAGTACAAGCCCACTTACTATCTTATAGTCCAAATAAGATGTTGAGTCAAATTTAAGGAAATTGTTAATGAAACTAAATTGGCCCATAGCCTATGTACTTCGTTCTTGGATTGTGACAATCTGCTCTCACCCTCCAGTCGACGATAAGGTTTCGACAACGGTGACTCCTTCAGGTTGCCGCAACCCATCACTCAACAGCAACTTCCTCACTCGACGACTTTCATTCTTCAAACCAACACCACCCATCACTCGAACGCTAGGTCACTCGATGGCAATTTCCTCAAATTGCACCAACATGATGACTTCTTCAATCTTGAGTAATATGGATACAAAGTTCCCTTCAGAATTTTATTTTCATACTTGTTGAGTAGTATTTGAACCACTTGGTTTCCATAGATCTTGATTTGCGAGGGAATTTATTGCCCATTTGTGAACTCTTGCATTTAGATTGAACTGAGATTATCTCATGTGAAATTGATCTGTGAACTCATTGTTGTTCTGATGTAGTGATAGACATTTTTCAACTCTTGAAAATTTATTTGCCCATGTGTGAAATCGTTTTGGCTCTTGGTTTGGGTACTTTTTTATTTTTCTAAAGACACGTCAATACTCACTGGCGTGTTTGTTAAAATTCAGTGTGCTCCGTAGTAGAACTCTTAGCACAATATATGTATGGTTAAATCGTCGTGTTAATAATAATAATAATAATAATAGAGAACTGCTGCATACATAAAGAAATTATATAAAATAAATCTATAAATTGATGTAATTTTATAAAATCCGTTAAATCTACTTTATAATAAAAGTAATTTTATAATCTGACGTATCATATCAAACCACATAAATTTATGGATTTACATTTGTATAATTTCTTTGTAAAGTATTTTTCATAATAATAATAAAAAAGATCGAAGCAATAGAGTGTAGAGAAATGTTACGTATCATCTTTATATTATATATTAATATGTGATTTATCATTTTTATATTTTTATTTGTATAAATATATGAATTTAAGTAAAAAGCCTAAGAATAATAAATTAATGTCCCTAGGTAAAAAATGACAAGTATAAATTTTCATAGAATGGACCAGCACATTGGAAACACTTTTGCTTCTCCTGGCCGCCGTAAGATTTTATTTTATTTATTTGATTTTCTGTTTCTTTGTCGATAAAAAGAATTAAAGAAACAATATAGTGGGCACGACCGGTGCGCATAACAAGACTTTCTCGGGTTTATTCCTCTTTGGGGGCCCTTTTTATTTTTTTTGGCAGACAGACGGCAATGGATTTGCTTCCGGCGGAGAACTCTCAGATCGCCAAGAAACATGGGTTCAGGTCGCTGAAGTTGGTGAACGTGGACCTGGACGATGTTCTTGCTGAGCAACCCGTTGGAGTTGACTATGGCCGGCTTGACAATGGTCTCTATTACTACGTCCGACGAAATTCTAAACCCAGAATGAGAGCTGCTCTTGCACTTGCTGTAAAAGCCGGGTATAACTTCTTCTTCTTCATTTTTCTTCTTTTCCTTTTAAAGTGCTTTGCACAGTTCCTTTTTTTGTTTTGTTGGTTTTGTTTCAAATATCTGAATGCCACAACGGTTGCCATTTATTTTTTTGTTTGTTTTGTCGCTTTGGTCTTGATTATATGGGGTTGTGTTTTGAATTCGTGGTGAATTGGATGGTAATTTAGCTTGCTCTATAATATGGGAAATTGTTATAGTCTCTTAAATCTCAATAATTTAGTCTATGGCGTTTGCCCCACTGTTGCAAGATTTCAAAAATCGTGGGAAAAAATGAGCAATGTAATGTGTGGATCAGTGATGTTAATGCTTTAATTTGCACAACAGACCGGAAGAGAGGAAAAAACCATCCCGGCTCATGATGGTGATTCGGGTGTTGATACAGTGTTCTTTGCCTTCATCCATGAAATAAATAATAAATAAGCAAATATGAATAAATAAAGTGAGACACAAAGATTTATGTGGTTTGGCATAATGCCTATGTCTACGGGTTGTTTGGGAGTGAAATCCACTATGATAGGTGATTTTATATTCTCTCATGGCCTCACGTATCTTACAGTACAATGGAAGAATTTAGGGAAGATCCTTTAGAGTCGTTATGTGTGGTGGAGTTTGGCGTAGAGAGCTTCTGTGGAGAGCTTGTGCGTGGAGTTTGTGTAGAGTCTGTCTAATTTGTGGGGGATCTCCTCCTTATATAGAGGTCTATTTCTTTAGAGTGATTGAATCCAATTTGCCTTGTGAAGAGTTTTCCTTTTAGAAGTATAAGTCTCTTTCCTTTTAGGAGTCTGAATCAACTTGTCTTATCTCTTTTTTGCTTTATCTCTTAGTTTGATTTTCGGCCTTATCTTGAGGCTAAATTATAAGCTACTGATTGGACCACTACAAGTGAGACTTTTGCTTTGGTTTGAGACCAATTACATGGGAGATCATCATCGCTTACGAGATCCCAGAGAGGGCTATGGATATAATTACTTCCACATGAGATGATGGAATTTATAAATTTACCAAATGCAATTGAAAAATTGGTCTTTGACATGAACCCTCTGAAAATAGAAAAACCCAGGTTACCTGTGGAGACTATAAGAATTTAAATCTATTCTTATAAAAAAATAAGAATTTGATTTTCTTGTAAGGCCCTGTGATGGATAGTAGGTTGTTACGTCATATCACATAGGAAAAAATGCTTACCGCACATATAGATAAATTTCATTTCTAATATGGAGGTTGAAGTTCACCTATATTATATTTACCTTTTGGCTAAGCAATGGAGTGTCCAAGCCGCTAGAGATTACTTCTCCAGATTCTTCATCTCTATTCTTATGTTTACCAAAGCATAATTTTTCGTTCAATAAGTCTCTATGTCATAATTAAATCTTTGTACATCCATATGTATAATTACAATCTCGTTTACTGCTTCATGGCAGATCAGTTTTGGAAGAGGAGGATGAACGTGGAGTCGCACACATAGTTGAGCACCTTGCCTTCAGTGCCACTAAGAGATATACAAATCATGACATTATCAAATTTCTTGAAAGTATTGGGGCAGAATTCGGTGCTTGTCAGAATGCAGTAACTTCTGCTGATGACACTGTATATGAGTTGTTTATTCCTGTTGACAAGCCTGAACTGTTGTCCCAAGCAATTTTGGTCTTGGCAGAATTCAGTACGGAGGTATTAATGAGGGTTTTGCTATATATAGTAAATGTTCAAGTTTTTGCTTCTTTCAGTACATAAACTTGTTCCATGCAGGTTCGAGTCTCAAAAGAAGATTTGGAAAAAGAAAGAGGAGCTGTCTTGGAAGAGTATCGAGGGAATCGGAATGCAACTGGAAGAATGCAGGATGCACATTGGGTTCTGATGATGGAAGGCTCACGGGTATACAGAGCACAACAAGTTTTGTTTGTTTTTTTTTCCTGTATTTATGATTAATTTCTGCATCAGTCCACTGTTGATGCTCTTCTTGCTGGTATAATTTGCCCATTTATTGCATAATCTGTCACAACTTTTTTTTTTGAAAAGCAGTCAAAGATTTTATTAAAAAAATGCAAACCGGCAAAGTCCAAGTACACAGGTAGAATACAAGAGGAACACTTAATTAGAAATAGGAAAATATATAAGAAAATAAGGGAAACCCGGCCCATTTCAATCTGTAGAAGCTACTCAAAGGAACAAAGTATTAAAAAAGACAGTTCTAAATTCCTTGTGCCTCTGCTTGTGATCCTCAAAATGTCTATAATTCCTTTCCCTCCGAATACTATGCTAAACTGGACAAATAAGGACCATCTTCGACACAATTGCAATTTGTTAGCTGCCATGTAACCTGCTCTCCAATTGGAGAGGAGATCTACTGTCCTTTCTGGGCATACTGTAAGCCAACTCAACTCAACTGAAGAAGTCATTCCGCAAGGTTTTGGGAATCTCTTGATGGTAATGGAGCCAAAAACAATACCCTTTTCCTGTGATGAGATGTGTTTATCATTTTACAAGCCATCTTTTGCAATGTTTTATAGAACTACATTACAAGTATCCTTTTGGCCTTTTTTATGCTTGGTTTTTATCAATTTTATGTTGTTTCTTATATCAATGATTGATTGCAGTATGCTGAGCGCTTACCAATTGGATTAGAGAAAGTAATTCGGACGGTTTCTCATGAGACTGTCAAGCATTTCTATAGGAAGTGGTACCATTTATCCAATATGGCAGTGATTGCTGTTGGAGATTTTTCTGATACACAGGTTTTTATTGATTTGTAAAGCTTCATATTGCAACTATAACAGTAAGTCTTCCAGTTAAGATTTCTTGACAACTTCGCTCGTCCTCTTTCTTTCTCTCTCAGAGTGTTGTTGAGTTGATAAAGACTAATTTCGGGCAGAAAAGATCAGCACCTGAACCTGCACTTATACCAACATTTGAAGTTCCATCTCACAGGGAGCCACGTTTTTCATGTTTTGTTGAATCTGAAGCTGCTGGGGTGAGTACAGAATAAGGGCTTGTTTGAACAATTAGAATATCTCATAATTATGTGAATAGTAGTCAGATGATTTGAGTTAAGATGCTTTATTGGGTTTTGGGAAAGGAGAGAGAAAAAGTTGAATAAAAATATTATGAAATTAAAAAATTGTTTAACTATAATTTTTGTTTTGAAATTTGAAAAAGTTGTATTGTTTTTTGTTTTGTTTGGAAGTTTGAGAAAGTTGTATTGGGCTTTGTGTTTGGATAATGATTAGATAAAAAAGTTGAAGATTAGAAATTGAAAAATGTTTTGTGTTTGACTGATGTTTGTGAAGTAAATTATGAGAAAATTTGGGAATATCTGAGAATATCTAAGGGGATGGTTTGGGGAATGAGATGAGATGAGAATTTTGTGAATAGTACTTAGATGGCTTGTGAATAGTAGTGAGATAGTGTGAGTTAAGTGTTTATTGGGTTTTGAGAAACGAGAGAAAAAAAGTTTAAAAAATATTATGAAGTTAAAATATTGTTAGAATATAATTTTTTAATACTATTTTTGTTTTGAGATTTGAAAAAGTTGAGTTGTTTTTTGTTTGAAAGTTTGGAAAAGTTGTAATGATTAGTTTGAAAAAATTGTAATGATTAGTTTGAAAGTATTTGTGTTTCAATGATGGCTGGGAAGGAAATGAGGTGAGATGAGATGGAAATTGTTTTCAAACATCCCCTAAGCGTCCAATCATGCCCTAAGTCTTGGTCTTTTTCACTCAAACATTGATAAGCAATGAGACTGAAAAGCTTTCACATGGAAATTGTAAGTTCTTATAGTATTATCTTTAATTCTTCCAAAACAGTCCGCAGTGATGATTAGCTACAAGATGCAAGCAGATCAGCTGAAAACGGTGAAGGACTACAGGGATTTACTTGCAGAATCCATGTTCCTTTATGCTCTAAACCAAAGGTTCTTCAAGATCTCTCGTAGAAGGAATCCACCCTATTTCTCATGCTCAGCTGCTGCTGATGTTCTAGTTCGTCCACTGAAGGCATATATAATGACTTCATCTTGCAAGGAAAAAGGGACTATTGATGCCCTAGAGTCAATGCTGATTGAGGTTTGCTTTTAATCTTGTTTTGAGAACTTTCTTCCCTATTCCTCTCCCTTGTTTGAAATTTTACCCTTTGGATGAAAACTATGATGTTTGTTTCAGGTCTGTGTACATGGGCTTTGCCTAGACATTCATTTCTAATAAAATTAATTCGTACTTATAAAAAAAAACTATGATGTTTCAGGTTGCAAGGGTAAGGCTACATGGGTTTTCAGAACGCGAAATATCTATTGTCCGAGCATTACTGATGTCGGAGATTGAATCTGCCTATTTGGAGCGAGATCAAATGCAATCAACCAGCTTACGAGATGAATATTTACAAGTACATCCAAATTGTAGCTTTCTTGGAGCTTCTAATTGTTAATTTGAAGTTTTCAAGGCAAAAAGTCTCTTGTTTCATTTTGCAGCATTTTCTTCGAAATGAACCTGTCGTTGGGATTGAATATGAGGCTCAACTCCAGAAAACGCTATTACCTTGTGAGTAATATTATTTAATCTGCAAATATACTGGTTGAATTCTGAAATAAATCAATTCTGAGGATAATTTATCTTACCATGATCTCTTATATGCATAGATATAACATCATTAGAGGTATCCAAGTATTCAGAGAAATTACAAACATCATGCAGCTGTGTCATAAAGACAATTGAGCCTCGAGCCTCTGCAACAGTAGATGATCTTAAAAATGTGGTATTGAAGATTAATAGTATCGAGGAAGAAAGGAACATCTCTCCTTGGGATGAAGAAAACATTCCTGAAGAAATTGTCACTGCAAAGCCAAATGCTGGGTAAAGTTGGACGATCAATCTTTTGATTTCTTTTTCTACTACTCTTTCTATCTGCTTTCACTACATTTGCTGTATCTTTGGATTAATTCTGATATTTTACTGCATTTACGTGCACCATTATTCATTACTAGCCCAATGAGATAGCTTGTTTGTCCTACGGCAGATCAGTTTTGTAATATGATTTTCCGGATCTAATTTTTCCCAAACAATATGCTTCAGGAATATTGTGCAGCAGTTGGAATATCCAAATGTTGGAGCTACTGAATTAATTCTATCAAATGGTATGCGAGTTTGCTACAAATGTACGGACTTCCTCGCCGACCAGGTACAGTACCATCTTGTATACACTCTCTGTAGTCGAAAGAATTATCCATTGACATTCTGTGTAAAATATCATTTACACTAGCTTATTTGTGGTCATTATCTATTACTTGCTGGTTTGTAGTTTCTTTTTTGTTTATTAGGTATTCTGTACTTACAAAAAAAAAAAAAAAAAGGTATTGTGTAGTTATCAGAAATTGATAAATTGGCACTTCCAACCTGTGACGGGATAGAATTAAGAAACAAATCATCCAATTTGAAGTCTTGATATGTCTCTTTTCTATGCTTAAGGTGATCCATTTTTATCTGAAGATCCATCAATTAAAATAATAACAATAACAATAATAACAATGAGAAGAAGGAGAGTATTCTCAAGATGGATCTGAAATGAAACAACAGAGTGGTATGACGTTTAAACTCATCAAGGGGTTGTAATTAGTGAATTGGCCTGGGTCTGAAATGAAACAACAGAGTGGTATAGATGTTTAAACTCATCAAGGGGTTGTATATAGACGTTTAAACTCATCAAGGGGTTGTAATTAGTGAATTGGCCTGGTCAACCATGAAAAAAACAGATAATTTTTGGAGAAATGTCATGTTAACAAGTACATTTTATAGGACTGGATTCCTTCCATTCATATCGAGAGCGGGTATTCATCTAATTTAACTTTCTTATGTTATTGTACTTATGTAACCGATAAAAAAAAAAAATTATCGTACATGGCAAAACAAGAGATCTTGAAGTCAGTCTATCATATATGGAGGGTAGATCACCTTACATGTGAACATTGAGGGTTAGGATCACCTTCTTCATTGTCATTTGCATGGGCTTGTGAACTCGATTCCATTTATGCTCAGTATTTGCTGGAGTTTTGGGAGCTTAGACTGATGTCAAGTTTGAAGCCTCTAGAAACTTCATATTCATTTTCATATGTTTTCTTTCCTCCTTTTACATTCATGTATATTTTGTCATTCCATGGTACATGTAAAAGGAGACTAATAATTATTGAGAGAACTTGAAGGCCCATGTGGAGGGGCATTTACCTATTACTTTGATTCTTTGTTTCAACAGGTTATTTTCACAGGCTTCTCATATGGGGGTTTATCAGAACTCCATGAGAGCGAATATTTCTCTTGCTCAATGGGTACAACCATTGCGGGAGAAATCGGTGTTTTTGGTTATAGACCATCAGAATTGATGGATATGCTTGCTGGCAAGAGAGCTGAAGTTGGTGTGAATCTTGGAGCATATATGAGAAGTTTCTCTGGTGATTGTTCACCGTCAGACCTGGAAACTGCCTTGCAGGTTTGCTTCACTCAATTAATCATACCTGAAGTCTCATCTCTGAGAACCCTACATGCTCTCATATAGGGAATTGTACTAAAAGAATCTATCATAAATCTTCAATCTTAATTATAGTGTTGCAATACCTGGCACATCTCCATATTTAGATGAGACAAAAAGGGCGTTGCTGGCTATTTTGTCTCATCCATTACTTCATCCATATATGGGTTTAGATGGGTTGTTGGAATTTTGTTTTTAAATTTTATTGTCCTAATGTAAATCTCCTTAATATGCTGCCGTGAGGGGGTTATGACCTGTCAATGTTTTATTATGTTTGTTCCGTTACAGCTTGTCTATCAACTGTTCACAACAAGTGTAACTCCGGTAGGAGAAGAAGTCAAAATAGTGATGCAAATGGCAGAAGAAGCAGTTCGTGCTCAAGAGAGGGATCCTTACACTGCTTTTGCGAACCGTGTGAAGGAGCTTAACTATGGAAACTCCTATTTCTTTAGGGTGAGACTGATTTCTGTTTTAATTTTACTAATTCAAGACATGCCCTGCTTCTAATTTGGGGTTAATTTTTTCTCCTGCAGCCCATTAGAATACGTGACCTTCAAAAAGTCGATCCATTAAAAGCTTGTGAATATTTCAACCACTGTTTCAAAGATCCCTCAACTTTTACTGTCGTAATTGTTGGGAATATTGACCCTACAATTGCAATTCCCTTAATATTGCAGTATTTGGTAAGTTACTAGCTTCTTTGCACTTCTACTTTGGCTTCGGAAAAGTAAGTACTGAAGGTTAAATGGGTTTGTGCTGCATGCAGGGTGGAATACCAAGGCCTCCTGAACCCATCATGCATTTTAACCGTGATGAGCTCAAAGGCTTGCCATTCACTTTTCCTTCAACCATAATTAGGTAATTGGTTCATAAAGTCTTCTCTTCTTTTTTGGAAGGAACAGACTTTTAGTTCCACTTCCCTCTCTCACCTGGTAGGTCTTAAATTTGAAACATCCTGGAGTTGCCATGTGTGTGAATGCATTTTTTTTTAAGGATTTGATTTCCTTCTAATCCTTGGATATGCTTGTAGAGAAGTGGTCCGCAGCCCCATGGTGGAAGAACAATGTTCAGTCCAATTGTGCTTTCCTGTGGAGCTGAAAAATGGAGCCATGGTGTGTGACTCTTTCTATATCTGACTTTAACTGCATTCATAATGGATTGTGATCTGCTTGTGTGATTTTTATTTTCCCAACATTCTATAATTAGCTTTTTATGGGAAAAATGGCAGGTAGAGGAGATTCATTTTGTTGGGTTCCTGAACAAACTTCTTGAAACAAAATTGATGCAGGTTCTCCGTTTCACACATGGGCAGGTGTTAATGGATGCCATTTGCCTTTTTATTGATTTTAATATTTGTTGTCCCAATTCTTAGAGTTGCTCCTGTGTGCCCAGATCTACTCTGCAGGTGTTTCAGTATTTCTTGGTGGTAATAAACCTTCACGTACTGGCAATGTTCGTGGTGATATTAGCATAAATTTCAGTTGTGACCCAGCAATCTCCTCAAAGCTGGTAGGTGTTGATCATTTTAATTTTTTCCTGATTTTATGTTCTGAAGATTGCCAACCTGCTCACTTTATAGGTCTTGCAATGCTTCTTAACAGGCCGATCTTGCTCTGGATGAGATATTACGCCTGCAAGAGGAAGGGCCTTCTAATGAGGATGTTTCAGCCATCATTGAAATTGAGCAAAGAGCACATGAAAATGGACTTCAGGTGAAACTTTATTAGCAAATTTGAATGTTTTATGCTATTATGGCCCATATGGTTAAGAATCAAGATAGGATTAAAGCCTATTTGATTACTGTCATCAACTTTAAATTGTAGAACTTTGACCTTTCTTATGACCTGTTTTAGGCAATCATCCTGCATATGGTTCATGGATGTGAGAAATTAAAGCTAAATATAATTTACAGTTACCACTCATTTCGTGTTGCTGATTTGCTTTTGCTTTTTCAGGAGAACTACTACTGGCTTGACGGGATTTTACGTAGCTACCAGTCTAGGATATATGCTGGTGATGTTGGCACTACTTTTGAGGTTGGTGGCTGTGACTATATGCCTACCAGTCTATGTTGTAGTTTTCAGTTTGCATATAAATGTGTTGCATTTCTATTGGCCTTAAGGGTACAAAATATGCAGGGATAAATATATGGTGAGAGACAGACTTGTGCACAAGGAGCAACTTTTCTGGGTTGCCAATGAGAAAAACAGTTTTTCTTGATTTCAAGTTTAATATTGTTTTCTTAATCCTTCTTAGTTGGTAAATAATTCAACTACAACTGTTCTGGTCACATAAAAATTAGTTCAGTCTACTTGTGATAGTTTGGATACTTTTGTAAACAATATTGCTGTAATGGGAATAGCATTGCTGAATAATCAGGATTTAGTATCTACCATGCCATATCGCTTTGTCTTCATGTCCAAGCATCCATTTGTTTGCAGCCATTTGTGACTGTAGTATTGTAGAGAAGCGTATTTTGCTCTTCTTCTTGTTAATATATGAAAGAGTTGATTTGTGATTGTTTCTCTGATGCAGATTATAGATGAAGCGCGGTCCAAAGTTAGAACATTACTGACTCCAGTAACGGTACAGTTGGCACTACAAAGGATACTACCATATCCTTGCAGAAAACTGTTCACTTCAGTGATTCTAATGCCCCAGAACTCCCGCATTAAGTTGTTGAAGTCATTCTTCAGACCTACCCAGACCACTTATCACAGAGATGCAAAGGTCAGTTTTGCCACTGCCTGTGCATATAGGACATATTCTAATTTGTACCCCTGGTATGCATTGCTTCTGTGTTTTTCTGTTTTTGGGTGGGGGTTTCAGGAGGGTTTGTTTCCGTGTGAGCAATCGCCCATTGTCTATTGCATTCTAATTTGTTCTTGAAATTTGTATCTAAATTTCCTTATGATCATGAAAAAGCTATATAACACATTGATTATGTTCATTGTGGCAGATGTTAGCTGGAATTGCTGGTCTGGCAGTCTTAGCTGTTACCTTGTGGAGATATTCTCGGAGTACCCTGAAGTCTTAAGAGACTTGTTTTAGGAGAGTTCCATATACATGGGAAGGAACTTAGGGAGACTTGTACCGGAGTTTCATAGCCATGGGAATCATGAAGGCATCCAACACAAATCAGGATTGCATTACCTCATCGTTGGCTGATGCGTGGTTCATGTTACCTTCAATTAAGACATCCCAAGTGGGTCAGAGAAAGCACACTGCAAACTCATATATGACACCTATGAAGGCTTGTAGTATAAAATTTGTATATCCATTTTTTTAAAAATCTGGCCAGATGAACCAGTTCTTCAGATGAAAGTGCTGCTACACTTGTATTATCATTTGCTTGGCCGTTGAGAAAGAAAGGTAATGAAACCAAGTCTCAAAAACTTGAGCAGTTAATTTGATCAAAATAGGATCACTGATTATGATGCATGGCCAAATTGGTTTGCCCATTGGTTCCAAGAAAGAGTTGAAGAAAAAGCTGATTTAGAACAGAGCCATAGGTTACTTCTTCTTCTTCTTCTACCTGATTGAAACGTCCATGATACCTCTTTAATGTACCATAATCTCCAAGCACTTATAAAAACCTTTTTCAAATTTATTACGTAAGTAATGGACAAACAAAAAAATAGAGGTAAATTTATTGAGCAAATAGAACTTCTTCAATGAATTTATAAAAAAAAAAAATTTTAATTTGGTAAATTTGGATTAAATACTAAAATACATAGAGTAAGGATCGATTAGTATAGAAAGAATTTGGATGATATCTGATCAACAGAAATATATATTATTGGTATATTGTGAGTGTGTCCTCCAGAAAAAAAGGTGGGGTCGAGTTATTTTTTCTTTCTTTTAACTTTGAGATTATCAACAGTCTGGGTGGAAGCTGGCGGCGGGGCTTGCTTAACCTCTCCTGCATGCAACTCTTTCTATCGGGAAAGCCTCGCTTATTCAAAGGACTGATTATTTATAACCCTTTTTTCTCATAAGTAAGCCAGCCTTGGTAGGACCGGTGGGATGATAATGAGTATATAAATCAATAAAGACCAAAAAGAAGAAATGACAAGATAAATTTGATATCGATGGAGGAACCGAAGGTGAAAACAGGGCAGGGATTCTCTACAATGACCACCGTAGACCCTCTCGGTTGGCGTTTGCCAACCACTAGAGCAAGTAAGAGAACCTACAGTGAATGAACTTAAAGAACCACAAATTTTGACCTGATTGTACACCTTTGTGTCTGGCTATGTATATGGATGTGCATAAAGAAGGGACGGGACATAATAACTTCTGCTTTATATAAAAAACTTGAGTCCAAAGTTCTGTTGTTCTGAAGAGATTGAAGCCATCGGAGGGTAGATCGGCTGCCAAACTTTTTTAACACGGTGACATGAGAACAATGCATGGATACTATCTTCCTCCCCCTGTCTACATATATCACAAGTTGTATCTTGCAAAACATGTTTCCTTGTAAGAGCTTGCTTAGTAGGTGAAATACTATTGCATACTTGCCATACAAAGTTTTTAATTTTGTTTGGCACTTTAGAAGTCCATACACTGACCCAAAACTGTCTCCATGCTGTTGAATTTGAAATCTCCCCAATTTCACAGATTCTACATAACTTTACAGCTCTGTAATAGGCACTCTCTTAACTGATAACATATCATTCTTGTTATCCTCCAAAATTAGTTGGATCTTCTTATAAATTGTGGCTCAGATGAATTTTCAGAATTTGAGCCCTCTTCCATCAGTTCATTGACCTTTGCATCTTCTGTAAACTGTACTCGGTTACTTATTTGCAATAAATTTACCGACTCTCCACCTGCGTCCCTCGCATAAACCAAATCATCTTCCAAAAAGGATATAGTGAGGAAGCTTATTGCTATGAAACCTTCTACATCAAAGATTGGGGATTTTATAGCAATCTCCACCCCTGTTTAGCAAGAAGTGCCATGTTAAATGTTTCCAAGTTTCTAAACCCCATTCCACACAGTGCTTGGATTTACACATCCTTTCCCAACCTATCCAATGAATCTTCCTCTTATCCCCTTTCTATCCCCACACGAACCTTGTCATCATACTTTCTGGTTCTTTACATAATCTTGAAGGAAGCTTAAAATAGGTTATGGCATAGGTTGGTATGAATTGAGCAATTGCTTTGATTAAAACTTCTCTCCCTGCTTGTGATAATAGCTTCTTCTTCTTCTTTCTTTTTTCTTTTTTCCTTTTTGTTTTAATTTTTACTTATTTTATTTTATTTATTTTCCAGCCTTGCAACTTTCTCCATACTCAGACCTTGTATCATTAAAGTTTGTCTTCTTGACTTTCCAACTAATGAAGGGAGCCCTAAATATTTGTCATGGTTTTGAACCCTGTCTACACCCCAAATAGCTTTAATCAAATTATTATATTCTTGGCTTGTATTTTAACTATAAAACATGGATGTTTTCTCCTAGTATTTGCTGTCTAGATGCATCTCCATATAATCTAAGAATGTTCTGAATATGCTGGTTATCTTCACTAGTAGTTCGATAAAATAAAATACAATCATCTGCAAACATCAAATGATTTATCTGTGGACCCTTTTTGTTAGTACTTATACCAAATAGCCTCTAGTCATTTTTTGGTGTATAAGAGAAATCAGTCCCTTAGCATATAACAAAAATAAGTATTGAGAGAGTAGATCTCCTTGACGTAAGCCTCTAGAATGAGTAATCTGGCCATGATGTTTTCCATTTATCATTGATCACACTAAGCCATTTGAAGTACACATGGATGCGTCAGACTATGTCATTGTCACTAAGTATGATACAAACTTTATACACAGCATAATCCATGAAATCCATTTTCCATCGAAACCTAAGCGAGATTATCTTCTCCAAGAAAATTCACTCAATTTTATCATAAGCTTTGCTCATGTCTAACTTAATAGACATTAACCCCTTTCTATCATGCCTTTTGTGGTTAAGAAAGTGAATCAGTTTAGATGCAACAAAAACATTGTCTGTGATGAGCCTATCCTGTACAAATGGACACTAACTAGGGGATATGATTACTTCATTGCCCTTATAGCCAAGGCGACGCGGTCAAGACATTCTTCCATTACAACAAATGCCAGAGTTACTTGATCGAGGCAACCTTCCGCTACACTTTTATCACCAAGGTTACGTAACCAAGGCATCCTACTGCTACACCAATCGCCAGAGTTATGAGGTCGATGCAACCTCCCGTTACACTCTTATCTCCAAGATTACATGGTTGAGGCATCCTCCTATTACACCAATCGCCAGAGTTACGCGGTCGAGGCAACCTCCCGCTACACTCTTATCGCCAAGATTACGCGGTCGAGGCAACCTCCCGCTATACTTTTATTACCAAGGTTATATGGTCAAAGTATCCTCCCGTTATAAAAGTCGCTAGAGTTATGCGGTCAAGGCAACCCCCCACTACACTCTNCCGTTATAAAAGTCGCTAGAGTTATGCGGTCAAGGCAACCCCCCACTACACTCTTATAGCCAATGTTATGCAGTCGAGACATCCTCCCACTACATAAGTCGCCACAGTTACGCGTGAGGCAACCTCCCTCTACACTCTTATTGCCAAGGTTACGCAGTTGAGGTATCCTTCCGCTACATCAATCGCCAAAGTTATGCGGTCGAGGCAACCTCTTACTACACTCTTATTGCCAAGGTTATGCACTTGAGGCATCCTCCCGCTACACCAATCACCAGAGCCAGAGTTACACGGTCGATGCATCCTCCCGCTACACAAGTCGCTATAGTTACGCTCGAGGCAACCTC
>QEOT01002208.1:5650-29460 GCA_003123785.1 Pterocarya stenoptera | reverse complement strand
TTATAAATTATGTACGAGACATTAGAAGTAGAAGAACTCATTTTAAAGAATAGAGCGGAGGCTAAACTGGGCCCTGGCCTGCCCAATTACCCGGTAGAAAGCACAAAGATCCAAAACGACAAGGAGTTTTCCCAAGTTTCAATGAGAAACGACTTCTAGTCTTCTACTATAGGTTTGTTGGGCTGCAAGTCGAAGTCAACCCACCACATCTAGCCCAAAACCCTAAAATGGTCCATTCGCTATATCATAGTCTATAGTTTTTTCTCAAAGAAATAGATTATGGACCTTTATTACCGTATGCATTTGTAGGGTTTTGTGCTTCATATTTAGCTGAACGCTAGCCTCCGCTCTCGCCTCTGTCCTGCGGCACTCGAAACCCTCAAGGTCTCTCTCTTAACCCTCTGTTTGGTATCCAAGGAAATTTGGAAAAGAAAATGAAATGATGCTCGGGATTTCATTTTAACTTACTTTTGTAATTCCCTATATCGCTTCTTGTTTACCTTTGAATATTTTATTATTATTTTTCTTATTGTTATTGGTGTTGATCTTGTATATTACTTTTGTTTCTGCTCTGAATCTGAAAGGATTCTGAGTTTCTTTCTCGATTGAGTTTTTTTATTTTAGAAGGAAATTTAGGCTGATGTTGTAGTATATAAAGTGGTGAGTGGTTGAATGACCTGACTGGTTGCAGGAAATCCTTTTTTGAGGAAAAGGGCTAGTGAAAATGGTGGAGAAGACCAAGGGGAGGAAGGAGGAGGTGGTTACCCGAGAATACACCATCAACCTCCACAAGCGCTTGCATGGCTGGTAACCCTTTTTCCTTCTCTGCCATTCTCACCCATCTTTGAGTATATTTTTTCTCTTTTTCCCTTCTGTTTTTATCATCTTAACGCATCTTATTAGCTATTGGCAATTATCTTGTTGGGTCTTCTCTTATGCTGTTTCTTGGTTATATAGCCCACAGTTGGAATGGCAGAATGTTGTTTGTTTCCTATTTATGGTCTTCTGGGTGTATTTATGTAGTGGGTGGTTGTTCTTTTTTTTATTTGGGGAGGCGTGGTGGTGGTTACATGTCTTAGGCTTTTAGAGGCCATCCTGTCTATGAAATTTGGATCTGGATTTGTGTGTGATAGGTTTTTCTGAGAATTGGGTTCAGTTATTTGATCAAAATGCCTGGTTATCATGATTTTAAGTATGAACTCGAGATTTAATGTTGGATTTTTGAAACTCCTTTTTGGGATGTTCCTTTGACTGAACGGTTCCTTGGTTACTTCTGTTTGGTACTGAGCTCATTGATGACCTTTCTTTATTCTTTCACAATAAAATGTATGGATTGGTGACGTGCACAAAGCATTTGTCAGTAGCTGCAAAAAACTTGATGGTTTGGGGCTGTGATGATGTAAAGGGTTGTAGGCGGATAATTGCTGGTTTGATGATGGCAATTAGCTGTTAGTGCTTGGGAATGGGCAGTGGTTTCCGATAGTGATAATAGAACTCGGTACTTAGGTTGTTGGAAAGATTCAAGGGTAGGTTCTCAGATTGTGGTGGACTGGAGTTGGAGGAGAGTTTTTAGCTGGTGTTTGTGCTGTGGGGAGGGGGGTTATCAGCTGGGTGATTGTGGCTGAGAGAGAGAGAGAGAGATGGTTATTAGGTTAGATACTTGACTTGGGAAGAATGAAGGGGGAAGTTGTAATTAGTAGACTCACTGTGAATTCCCTTCTCAGCCCCTNGGGGTTATCAGCTGGGTGATTGTGGCTGAGAGAGAGAGAGAGAGAGATGGTTATTAGGTTAGATACTTGACTTGGGAAGAATGAAGGGGGAAGTTGTAATTAGTAGACTCACTGTGAATTCCCTTCTCAGCCCCTTATAAATCTACTTTGTTTTTTACAGCCAAACTATGAATTCAATTACTGTTTCTGCTTTTATGAGAACGGATCTAAGTTGTTTGTGCTCTACTGTCATTCTAACAAAACCAGCACATTCAAGAAGAAGGCTCCGAATGCAATAAAGGAGATCAGGAAGTTTGCACAAAAAGCCATGGGGACCAAGGATGTGAGGGTGGATGTAAAGCTGAACAAGCACATATGGAGCAGGGGCATCCGGAGTGTTCCAAGGAGGATTAGGGTTCGCATTGCAAGAAAGAGGAATGATGATGAAGATGCAAAGGAAGAGCTCTACTCTCTTGTCACTGTTGCTGAAATCCCACCGGAGGGATTGGGGGGTTTGGGCACCAA
This sequence comes from Pterocarya stenoptera, assembly GCA_003123785.1. NCBI lineage: Eukaryota > Viridiplantae > Streptophyta > Magnoliopsida > Fagales > Juglandaceae > Pterocarya > Pterocarya stenoptera. Next base: position 27,226 of record QEOT01002208.1, on the reverse strand, counting down.
GGTCATTGAAGAAGATGATTGATTTAATCAATTCTCTGTTATAAGTAAACTTGCTGTTTATTCGGTACAAGGGTTTTAGATGAGGATTTTATCTGGAATTTTAAGTTTTATGAATCAGGCTACTTTGTTTTGTTTTCTTTTGTGGAGATTTATGGCTTGTTCTTGCCTAGATTTTCCATCTAGGTAATTTACATTTGGGTTAGTGAATGCATGTTTTCCAATTGCTCTTTCTTGAGATCTCTATACGCCCCATGGCGAAGTGATGATGGTGTTACTGCCACGTTCACAAATGCTTTCAACAAAAGCATCTCACAGAGTGAGTGGCCTGGCACAGAGCCACTTCAGCATAGAAATAGAATTAAAAAAAAATCAAACCATTTCAATAGTTTGGAACCAGTTTCTTCGGCTATATTTACAGTCATTGTAAATACAAGACTCACATTACAAAAATTAATTTTTTAACCGTGAATTTTACTCTTTTTAAGAGGACGTGGTGTTTATACAATCCATTCAGCATTACTCTTTTATACAATAGCTTCTTTCAATCTTGATCAATCAATATTACTTTACCCTTCAGTGTTCTAGTTTGGACCTTGATCTGCGTTCATTCATTGTGTTCTAACGTGGTACAAACTCAATTATCCTTGGCTCTCCAGAGTACATGTTCAGTTTGTTCCCATTTTCTTTTAGCTCTATGTGGATTATCTGCTACTGAGACAACATGATCGTTGTAACTAGCGATATGGTGACGTAATTAAAATTTCTTATAACTTTTTTATCTAAATACTTTCTATAATTCTGAGAGAGATACGTACAGTTTATAAATTCTATGATATTAAATATCCGTTATTTGTATCTTTCTAAATTATAAAAAGTATTTGAAACAAAAAAAATAAAAATAAAAATTGTAGACAATCTTAATTCAAAACAGTGAAGCTTTTAGTCTAGCAGGAAAACTCCTGCAATTTTTTCGACTTCGTAAAACCAAAACTAGTAAGTTTGAAAGGCAACCCTCATCTAATGTGATACAAAAACAGGAATTGAAACTAATCTCACCCGAATAACCTTGAAGCCACACCGTTTCACCATTTCCAAGCTTCCGACGATGTCATTCATCCGGCTTTCTAAGGGCTGTAATAGTGGATATATAGACCATTTTCTGGTTAATATTAATTTATTTCTTACCCTTTGAATTTAAGATAAATTGGATTTACCACTTCCACAGAGACATTGGAAATATTCGTATCTTTTCTTTCAATCCCTTTTTGGAGTTATTGCTTTGCAAGTCTCAATTTTTATACACTCAAGAAACTGTTGATTTAAAAGCCATTCATCTCATCTATCTTAAAAAATGATTGGTATTTTGACTTTTTTTAAATTATAATGAATCTCATAATAAGTGATGTTTCAACACCCCGACTTGTTCGCAGTAAAACCCTATTAAAAAAGACCATTTAACCTTAAATTGGTTCTAATTAACTCTACCAAGGACTCCAAACAGAAGCACGTAGCAACGTCAGGCAATCTAAGATTAACAAACCACAAAATCTAAGAGTAGTAGCCAAACTAGTCCGTACAAGGTAGGGACGCCGACTTTTCTATAGATTAAACTCTCAAAATTATTGCAATTTTTTCTTTTTCTTTTTTTTTTAAAACATTTTTTAAACATATTTAAGCATTTTTTAATAGAGCCGTGCTAGCGTGCCGCCCAGCTTTGACCGTTCGGCGTGCCCGCTAGTACAAAGTTATCCTTTTATTTTTTTTCTTTTTTTTGTCTTTTCATATTTTTTTAACGTATTTAAATATTTTTAAAAAATAAAAAAATACACTAATACACTAAAAGTCACTTTCTTAATCATTAAATAAAAATTTTAAAAAAATTAAATACATGAGAGATCAAAATGAGGGAGTAAACTCAGGCGACATACTAGCATTTCTCTTTTAAAAGAATATACAATTTCACTAATAGTCATTTTCTTAATCATTAAGTAAAAAAAAAAATACACAGATTTAAATGATGGGACAAAGTGATGGGGCCAAATACCATTTTCCTAAATTTAAATGATCATTGAGCTTATCAATAAATTCCAAGAATGGATGGAAATGCTCAAGAACTTTAGTTCTCGAAGAAGTAGCAAATGAGAGGATTGTATATGTTTATTCTCCAATATTCTCCCCAATCCCATGATAAGATTCCATTCCGAGTTTACACACACACATAAATATATACATATATATATATAATTATATATACATATATAATTTCTTTTTAAAAGAAGCGTTTTAACAATGATCTCTGTTTAGCATTAAGAATGCAAGGCATCACTTTGTTTCATTATAATGGCAGACACGTACATGAGATGCTTTGCATCTCATTTTTCACTCGTCATTCTGGCACACTTCAGAATTCTCCCGGTACAAAATGAAAGGAATCATCTTTTATGGGTTGCTGGTAGCTTTAAGCTTATCGAAAGGGAAAAAATCGAAATTAAATTTAAGAATTTAAGAAAATCGAATCACTGAGCAGCTTTACAGGTTTCGAGAGTTAATCTATTGACAGATCTTGGAATTTTATTTTTGAAGAGGGATAAAGTATTATAATAAATAATTATATTTTTATATATTTTTTCATAATATATATATAAATTTTGTATGATACTAAAGATGTTATAAAAACAACTCAAAACATAAAGACTATTATCAATATATCAATTTAGAGATATATTATGCATATTTATAGTGGTAAAAGATTAGAATCTAAAGATAATTTTTCCCCTCTTTAAGAAAGTTTTTTAATATATTTCAATTTAACAAGGAAAAATATTAAAGGACACAAAAGTTAAAATGGAGAAAACTTATATAGACGAAATATAAAGTAGAAGAGGAGTACAGAGAAAAGTTTGAGTATGAATCACTTATATATAAAAAAAATAAGTTTAAATTTAATTTATAGAAAATAAAAAAATATATTAAAACTTCTGTATATGTATACATAAACTTTTAAAAATATTTTAGGGTCAAAATCTTAATTTTTTGTGAAAACTCATTTTCATCAAAGTTGGGGTTAGATTATGAATACCATTAGAAACTAAAATGTATTTATTTCTTAAAGATTTCCAAAATTATGATTATTATATTTTATGAGCAATTAGTTTTAATTTTTATGGCGGGAAATGAATAACTTTTTGTAATTTTCTATAAAAACCTTATTTATAATACTTTATTCATTATGTATGTTCCATAAAGTCTCATAGATGCTATCCAAAAGGGGAGTCTACACTTTAAATTGACTAATACTAGTTGAACCTAGTACTAAAAATCAATAGGTCTATGCTTGCTAAGTATAGAGGTTTGATCCATATAGAAAAAAGTCGATGTTTTTTCATTGCGGAAAAAGGCAAACACATTACACGGATCTTGTTTTTTAAGTCCTTATAGAAAATATCATTGCTCTATTCATTGTGGAAAAAAAAGCAATAAAATGGACATACAAAGGGTTGAGTAATCTTATATTCGGAGGAGACTCTTTCCAAGTATCTAGGCCCTAGCATAAAATTTGACTTTTGAAGTCAAAGATAACCCATTTGAAAGTATTTATGTGAAAGAAATATATAAAAAAGAAGGCAAAATAAAAAATAAAAAAAAATTAAATATTTAAAAATTTGAAGATGGTAGTAAGTTGCCTCACTCACACACTCACATAGATTTTGGTCATGATGAATTTGTGGTGTGTTCACACTTATTTTTTGGCTCTTTATTTCAAATAAGAGAGTATGAACCTCTTTCAAGATTGGTTGTGTGATTGGTATATTGTGTTTGGACACTTGGTGCATTTAGGCAAGTGATTTGGCTTCAAAAGAATTAGGTTGCTTAAAAAGAAATTTACTGCTCATTGCAAAATAGTGTTGGGTCAGATTTTTTGGCATATGAGCATTAATTTTGCATCAGTTCAGTACCAGTTTTTTTTGTGAGTCATGATAAGCGTGCACAAGTATTTTTTTTTTGGTTGGTATATGGGCATTTTTCTACATTTTTGTGCACATGGGTCTGGGAGTTGTGTTTTAGAAAGTCTGCTTTTTGTCTAAAAGATTAAGTCCCAATGAAACTCTGAGCCTTAAGCATCTGAAAGTTAAGTCCCGGTGGGACTCTGAGCCTTAGGCGTGCGTCGCACGTTAAGTCACTAAGTGACTTAGGTTAGTTAGTGTTTTCTATAGACACTCACCCCCACCCCCCGATATTCCTTCTCATACTCACTCACGACATTAAACTTCACATCTTTCTCAGTCTCTTCGTGCCTTAGCCGAACTCAAGGTCTCATTTTTCTAAGTGATTGAGATCACCTTATTGATTAGAAATTGGGCAAACCTCATCCTCTATGCAAGTATAAGTCATGGTAAAAGTGCTCTATTCATTTGTCTCCTCCACCTTTCTAGTTCTAGGGCTCGGCGCACACCCATTTGAGAAGTTGTGGTATTTGGTTTGATTTGTGACTTGAGATTTGGGATTTCTGATGTTTGAGATGTGAATAAGTGTATTTTGTGAGGTGGGTCTGCATTGTTAATGTATTTAGGAAGTTTTTGTTTTTTTTTTTTTTTGTTTTTGTTTTTTTTTGTGTGTGTGTGTGGTTGGTGCATTATACATTTCGGATTTCATGAGTTGTCCACCAAGTGTTTGATTTTTTGTCTCAACCAAATTTTGTCATACATTTGTCAATTTCTTTATATGCACTCATGTTCATTCATCATTTTACTCCCATTGCATTGTAGAGTTCAGGTTTTTCATAGTTGTGAGAGGGTCTTCTCAAGAATTTTATTATCATATTCCCACACGGTAGTTAGCATTGGTTTGATTCTGATGGTGAGGTGGTTTAAGCCTTGTCAGATTAGTGACAGAAAGGGGAGGGGGGGTTAGAGGAGCATAGGAGGAGCATATTGAGGGAGAGCAAATTGATATTTTTGGTATTGTGAAATTTAGGAGGAGTTGGCGTAAGTGTGTTGCTGAGGGGGAGTTGAATGGACTTTTTGTATTGTTCTATTTAAAATAGCTTAATATTGAGGGGGTGAACTAAATTCTGGTTTGCAAAAATTACTTTAGAAAAATTTACTTGATGGTTGATTTCATTTTAGTTTATTTTTGCTGGACATAATTTTGATGTTGGATTAGAACATGCTTAGACTTTGAATTAGATTTTAAATCTTGTGAATTTTGATAGTACTAGTCTTAGTCACTATTTTGTGTCTGTATTTTTTTATTCTTGATTATTTGCTTGGAATTTTCACTCGGTTTTTTGGTCTGCTGATTATGTTTTTACAGGTCTATATTACATTCATCAAAGGTTGATTTTGTCACCAATCCACCAAAGGATGAGATTGTAAATACAAGAGTTTGGTTAGGACTATGTGACTGAGATGATAAGTTTGGATAGAACTAAGTGCCTAAGATAATAGACTTCATCTTATGTTGGGTTTTGTAATTTGGATGAATGTAAAACACTTTGACTTTATCTATAGTTGTTTTGATCTTATCTAGAGATTGTTAGGAAGTGTTTTAGATAAGTCAAAAGTGTAGAAGTCGAGTTCCAAGAGATATATCCTTTCAAAAGAAGAGTTGGAATGTGAGACAGCCAATGCTGAGGAGATAAGTGTCAGGCACCGGCAAGCCATCAACAGAATCTGTCAGCAGAGTTTCATTGTGACTTGGAAATTGCTTCTAGAAATATATTTAAACTATCATACTAATTATGAACAACAAAGATTTGGTTTTAGATATTTTTTAGAGCACTTTTCAATGCTTGTTTCGGTGAGAAAATTCTTTGAAAACTTTTCATATTGTTTCTCTCAAATAGTGTGATTGTTGATTCAAGATTGAGATAACGTGATTGTGATTCGGCCACTAAAGATCCAGGAGAAAAGTCAATGTTTGAAAATCGTCAGAGGTTCTGGCTGCTACTGCATGCAACAAAGGCAAACGGGTCGTTTGTGGTGTCAAGTAAGAGAGTCAATTGACAAAGGGTTTGTAATTGAGACTTACTTGTACTTTATTTTCAAATAATAAAATTGATTTTTCTAGATTTGGCTGCCTCGTATGGTTTTACATTTATTTAAAGGGTTTCTCTTCGTTATCAAGCTTGGTGTCATGCAATTTATTTATTTTATGTTAATGTTTTCTTATCGTATAGTTGCATGATTGACGACTAATCAATTTGTTGAGTGAATTGATAGAATATTGTATTACGATACATGGACATTTGGTAATTTCATTCTTCATTGGGTTGCCCTCAGGTTGTTGTGCTTCCAAGAAATATGATAACGAAAATGCTAGGAGCTAAAATTCCACTCTCTTTGGTATATAAGAAAAGATCATTTTCCTTGGGTGAAAAGTTGACCAAACTTGTCTAACTTTCATCTTCTCTTTGGATGATCAAAAGAAGCCAATATTTATATTAGAAAAATGCTACGCCCACCGCTTAATCCTCTGGCTAGCTGCTCCAGCCTGATGTGGTATGCCCAAGTGGCATCAATTTTAAATACAAATAATCTTCACAACCTCCTACTATTCATCACACTTCACACTTCACCTTTTTTTTATTTTTTATTTTAATTTTTTTTATCAAATATTTTTTATATGAATAGTGAATAAAAAATTTGAAATAGTTTTAAAAAAATAAATTAAAAAATGTGAAGTGTGGGTGAATAGTAGGAGGTTGTGTAGCAAAACCCCTTTAAATATTAAAAAAAAAATTGAATCAATCGGGAGCTTACATGATTTTTGTTCTTCTCTCCCAAATAATGAAACCCTAACTCTTGCCTTCTTCGAATCCTCCATCCCAACTCCACATCGTAGAAGGCCTCTCGTCATTTCTCCACCACATCATCTCCTCCACCTCGTCGGGAACAGTGTCTCCTCCACATCGTCTCCTACAGTGTCTCCTCATACACAGACAATGCTCAAAGACATATGAACAATTGGTCACAACCCAAAGCCTCAGGTGAGAATCAACATATAGGTCACAACCCCTTAAAAGTGTGTACCCACAAGGTGAATTTATTTTGAGTTTGGTCATTATCTTTACCACCTATTTAGGGCTCTGGATACTTTTGGTAAAGTTAACTATTTTTATTTAGTCCCTCTTGTAAACAATAAAACACATTTATGCATTTCCATATGTTTAGAACACGAGCGTCTACAAAATACAGAGCTTAATGTGTTAGATTACATGCTTTTACCAATCCATTTTTTTCCTCTTCATGGATTGAACAGGAACTTTCCTTTGTTAGGTTTATTTTTTTGCAATTCTGAATAATCAATGAGAAAGAAAAAGGTCTTTTTGTTTTATTAATTTAGCTTTGTGCTCTGGGGTTTTTTGAAGGTATTTTGCGTAAAAATGCGAGTTTTTTCGATGAGTATTGAGATGTTGAGCTCAGTCTTTCCCACCAATGATTATAAGGGTTGTGTAAATGACGTGTCTCACTTGTTGTCTGCAATTGTTCACCTACGTGATACCAAGAAGTTTTGGCGTGATACACCTGGGAAAGCTCCGATGCTTAAGTCAGTAAGTGCAACAAACAATTTAGAATTCAAAAGAGAGATCGATCCCCTACTATCAAGGGTTACCTGGTTTATATAGACTCCAACGTGATGCCTATCTGGTGCAGAGTTTACTGGTGTGGATCATTACCATGTAATTGAACTGATCACGTATCTGCATGAAATCTCTATCTTCTCATGAAAGGTGGCGCTTTGGGTGTATGACTTTGTTGGGTTTTGGATTCTCTAGTTTCCTTCGGTTAACTAGGAGCCTTTTTATACTGGACTCTCTTCATATTTGGACTTTTAACTCAGAATGGGCCCTCGACTAAAATAGGCCCTCCAGGTTGCATGGGATGGTTGGTTCACACTTTTAAGAGTTATATGTATAATATGCATATAAACCGAGGGTTGAGTTTTCAGTGTTGGTTGTTGCTAAGAAGAGAATGCATGAACATTTGCAATCTTTAGGCTTCTATTTGCATTATGAGCACAACTTGTTTGACGAAATGTCTCAGTTTTCTGTCTTCCAAAATGCTTGCATATCTCTTGGTCTTAATAAACCCAACTGAACCATTTTCTGGAACTAGCTTCTAAGTTACAGGTAATGAGTTATGCTTTTATTATTGGATGTTTTTTCTTTATGAGTATGGATGCTTTTGTTATTGGATGCTATGTTTCGTTGCTCATTATTGCATTTTATATTTCGAGTATGTATGCTCTTTTTTTGGCACATATTCTATATTTTGTTTAGTAGACTATAGTTGATTTACTTTCTTCTTCAATCTCATGTATAAGAAAATACATGCATTCTTATCATGTATTCTTTATTCTCAAATGCATTTTATTTTTGTTTCCGGCTCTTAGTTTGTTGGATTCGCTAGATCTTATCTCTGTTCCTGTTTGAATTTATTAGGTACCCATTATAGCACAAAGCACCTGCTGACTTGCATTTTTGTCCTCTTTGTGTTGTTGATAAGGCAGTTCTGGAGACTGTAGCCGCTTAAAGGCCGAACTTCAAAAGATCAAGTAGCAATGGATATCCAAACAACACAACATCGACTAGAAATAGAGGCTGAGAGGTGCAAGAATAAATTAGAGTCTCAATTTATGTATGGTAATATCAATGTTGTTGGTACTTTGTTTGGGAATTTATTTTGAAAAATTATGATAAAACAATGTGTGGAAGATATAAAAGCAGACTTGCATAATATATATGTATGTGTCTCAGGCAGATGCATTTTACATTCTACATGCAATGATGTTGTGGCAGTGTCTGATTTGGTATATCTGATCATGTACGTTACTGTAAATAGCGAAGAAGTGGAGTAATGAAAAGTGGTTAAATTATTAGTCAAAACTTGAATACTACTTGCATTCTAAAACATACGTACAAAGATTATTTGATGTTCGACAGATTTAGTACAAAGATTATATTTGGAGGACAAGGGCCACTGAGTATTTGATGTTCGACAATTTTGATGACCACAGCTAGGACAATGGAAATAAGCAATTTGAGACAATTTGTACAGCTTCTTGGTTGGAAATATCACATACCATTTGAAGTAACTCGGACTCCGTTGTTTATAAGACAAACTTATGTAAAAAACATTGTACTTTCTCATTCACAATTGGACTTTTAGCACTTGCAAAAAACAATTGGGATGTTAAAAACAATCTGGAATGGCTTCAGCTATACACACTGTACATCGGACACAGAGCATGCACTGTGATTTTTTTTGCACAATACTATACCAAAAAATGATCATCTTCAATTAAGATATATTCATCTCCACCAACAATGGAAATCCCAAATACTAATCATTACAAAAAGTACTTTTTAATATCCACAAAAATATATCCAGCTCGATCCGCAAAACTGCATCATTTATATAATTGAATGTGTACATCATCGTCTTGGTCCGCTAGATGCAATCGAGAAGGCTGCACGAAAGAGTTGAGATAGTAGTAAGAATAAACTCAAAATTAAAAGCATTGTGAACTTGCAATTAGAATAAAGTTTAGAATTAAGTAGCGTATAAATGCAAAATTATATTCTTTTAAGTAGTTAAGCCCACCTGCTATTTTCTTCTAGAAAGAGAACCGTGTAATCAATTCCCAACATTAACCTAACAAGAAGCGTGAACTTGCAATTAGAATAAAGTTTAGAATTAAGCAACAGTAATTTTTATTCCTATTGTTTTGGAATATTCTTTATACAATTATGAAAAAAAAGCACTTTCAAGATGCTAATAGCTGGAGGTATCCAAAAGTGCACAAGCTTCCAATTGTCCAGCGGTTTAAAATCCACAAACATATAAATCAGGCGCAAATATTGGTGATTATAACCATGAACTACTACAACATCAGCAGGAGATGATGATGTTTCACAAAGATTAATATATGATGACTATTGCTTTAAAATTTTCTTACATAATATATAATTCCCCATGACCTTCAAAAACTTAAGCCAAAAATTAGCCATACATGGGCTGAAAATATTATACCAAGTCTGTTTCCACGCGTACATCAAAGTAACGTTTCGTGTAACACAAACTTGTTTCTTGACCGGCCAGTGTCCGAAAAGGGGCACTCTTTAATCCAATTGAGCACTGTATATCACTCTCCACTTTTCATCGTCCACTCCCTTCAGCCATTTTGTACTCTCTCTCTCTCTCTCTCTCTCTCTAAAAGCAAAGCCAGCACAGGGAAACTATTCCTCCCCTACAGCCTTTTTCACCATGGCTAGGTCTATACAAATTCAACCCTCTCCACCATTACCATCTTATAAACTACATTAATTATAGATCAAACACGTAAAAATAATCCCACAATTTATAGATAGAAAAACCCTAATGTAAGAGAAAAGGATGAAATAAACTGAAAATACCCATGTAAATAATAACTGGGGAGCCTCAGATTCGTGGTAGCTGCGGACTGCAGCTGTGTGCCGCAAGATGGCTGCACTTGGAGGCCGGTGTCAGACTGGAGAGCTGTGCCGGAAATGGGTCTGCCACGTCAAGCAGGAGCAGCCATCAGGAGGATCAAGCGGTGTCTGTAGAAGCACCCTACAGATTGGTTTTGGTCTTTTGAAGGCCAATTATATATGTATACGGCCAAATGATTTTATCGCACAAAACATTATACCTTTGAATCCATATATATTACCTTAAAAAAGGAACAATTGAAACATCGGCAATACATCCATCTCCGGAAAATAAGGCATAAAAGAAACACACCAGAGACACTACAAATAAAGTTTACGCTTATACAAGGAAGACAAAAATTTCAATCCTATAGTTTTCCTGATTCACTTTTACTCTCAATCTATCAATCAGGTACAATTATAATAACTTCAGAATTAGGAAATACGGAATGACTCCTTTGGAAATCTAGACGTCAAGTATTTAAAGCTCAATATGCAAATGAATAAGGATCAAAGATCTGCTCTCCCAGGATATCTGGGGAAAGGAATAACGTCTCTGATATTCTCAATGCCAGTGGCGAAGAGAAGCATGCGTTCAAATCCGAGACCAAAACCACAATGTTTTACTGTTCCATAGCGCCGCAGGTCAAGGTACCATTCATATGGCTCAGTAGGCAGCCCCATGTCTTTTATTCTACAATAAAAGAACAAATTGTGTGAGAAAACATAAAACTGATAATAAAGCACAGAAAGCCTCGTACCTTTGCTGAATGACATCATAACGCTCCTCCCTTTGGCTTCCCCCAATTAACTCTCCCACCTGAAATATAAGATATCCATTTGTTCACATGCAAAGAAGATGCTAAAATTAAAATAACAATATGTTGACAGAGAGCAAACAATAAACAATAAATATGTATATAGCAAGACACCACACCTTTGGTACAAGGACATCCATAGCAGCCACCGTCTTTGAGTCATCATTCAGCCTCATGTAGAATGCTTTGATATCTTTTGGATAATTATATACAATAACAGGCTTCTGAAATTTCACCTCCGTCAAGTATCTACAAAATTAGCAAACCTGGGACATTAAGTAATTGCAATACATGCAGAAGAAACACATAAGAGACGATTGCATACCTTTCATGTTCGGATGCTAAGTCAATTCCCCATTCCACTTTATTCTCAAACTTCCTGCCCCCTTTCACAGCCTCTTCCAGAAGTTCCACAGCTTCTGTATATGAAATCCGCTCAAAAGGTGTGGAAGCAACCATCCTTAGACGCTCAATGCAAGTTTTATCAAACTTATCAGCCATAAATTCCATATCATCAAGGCAATTATCGAGTAACCACTGACACAGAAATCTCACATATGCCTCTGCACAGTTCATATCATCCTACAAAAATTGGCACTTTGATCATCACATATATGCATGTGCACAACAAAAAGAAGAATGAAAATGGATATTAAATAAATGCATCGGAAGAAATCCCATGATCATGGAGTTTCATAGCTCAGAAAAAGCTATTGCCGTGGTTGCTGTACTTGCAACAATATTAAATCATTAAATGCAACTGGCCACACCAGGATTTTCCAGACATAAGAACACCTATGCACATATTCAGCTATGGGATACAATGAAATTTCAAAAGCTTTGATAAGCCTTCTCAAACACCAGATAAACTAATGTGCATACTAGATATAAGTTTCACATACCTTGAGTTCTGCAAATGCAATTTCAGGCTCCACCATCCAAAATTCAGCCAGATGCCTTGAGGTGTGAGAATGTTCTGCCCTAAAAGTTGGACCAAAAGTATAGACACTACTAAGACAACATGCATATGATTCAACTTGCAATTGGCCAGAGACGGTCAAAAATGCTTGACGTGCAAAGAAATCTAGTCCATAGTCAATCTTCCCATCCTTTTGGGGGATACCAGGTTTAAGCTTTGATCTCTCCTCCAGCTTTGACAGATTCTCTTTTTCCTTCTTTAGTTCGGCCACAGATGCATTGATATCCTCCTTTTTCGCTTTGGCAGATTTTAGCTGGGCAACAACCTCTCCTTTCTCCTTGACAAGAAGCTGAGCAGCTTCTATATCGGCTGCTGATGGAGGAGGATTCTTGATCAAATCCTTCTCCAGCTTATCAGCTTCACTAATCAAAGTTGTAACTTGAAACATTTCACCAGCACCCTCACAATCACTAGTGGTTATAATCGGAGTGTGAACATAAAGGAATCCGTGCTTTTGGAAGAATGTATGCGTAGCATATGCAAGTGCATTTCGGATTCGAGCAACTGCAGATATCTATAAACACAATATACTATGTTTAGATAACAAAAAGATGATGAAAATAAATTACTGCAGAAATCTATTTGATAGAGTTTTTGACACATCATAATGCATATTGTACTCTTAAGTCATTTAGCAGGTAAGGAGTGGATTTGGAGAGACTGACAGGTACCCAAGCATTTTAGAATACCAAAGATATTTCAAACTACAACTTCCTAACATATCAAATCCTTCATTCCTGTATCAAGTTTTTTCTCTTGAGTAAATTATTGTATTAACTATTAAGTGGGGAAAAAGGATTAAGAAATATGCGGAGGTGGAGAACACCCTGCAATTAGATGGCCTTGAATCAGTCTTATATTTAGCTTATAGATCATATCCAGAAAAAACACACTTCTCCCATAATCATGAAAATCTCAAATTCCAGCCAACATTAACACCGAGTAGGCCAAGTTTGTAAGGTAAATTACGCAGATATCAGGTTTAACATGAGACATCCAGAATCGAACCCGAGTTTCAGAATAACTGAAAAAATATACGTTTCCCGAATTTTAGCCACAAAAGTGAAGAATGTGGACCGTTCTCGTTGCAAATACTGGGGCAATTATCAAGTAGTCGAGTCTCTTGAGTTTTCTTACCTAACATTTATATGCGAATAAACCAAAACTAATCACAAACAGAATGCAAGAGGGAAAAAAAAGAGAATACAAATCTAATGTTTTATTTAAAACTCTATTCCAGAAATTCTCCAAATTCAACACCTATTGAGGGCAACATTTCTATACCAAAACCTAATAACCTCAACTACCAAAGACCAAACACAAGTTCATATATTTGGTAAGAAGAGCGAGAGATTTTGTGCGAATTCTACAAAGACAAGCAAGTCATGCGGAAACGACATTAGCAACAAGGAATAAACAGAGACGGAGACATTCACCGTGTTAGTTCTAGGACGAAGGTGCACGACATCCCTGAGAAACTCAAGCGTCAGCCTGGTCTTTGGCAATGGGTACTTGGCCGGGTCAACAGGTCCAACATGGACCACCTTCTCGACCCTAAGTTCCACCTTCTGCTTGGTCCCGGAGGGAGGAAGCTTCAGAACGCCGTCGACGGCGATGCACGTGCCGGTCGGCACGAGCGGGCTTAGATCCGAAACGGACGCATCAACGATCACCTGCAGGTTCGCCGGGCACGACCCATCATTGAGCTCAAGGAATGCAAACGCGTCCTTGTCAGCTTTCCGTCCCGTCTTGACCCATCCGCCGATCCGAACCCGTTGGCCGGCGAGCCCCGCCCCGCCGTCGGGCCTGGAAACGATCGATCGTATCGGGACACGGTCAGAAAATTCTGCCTTTGCGACGTCAGAGGAAGAAGCAGCGTCGTGTAGAGTTGTGGCTGCGAGCTGGCCCGATAGTGAAGCTGAGTCGTCAGCCATTCTCTCAGAGTCTGAGGCCTTTAGAGAGAGGGCGTTTTAGCCGATAAACCCTAATCTCGTATCCTTATACGCGAAAGAGAAATGATCAACTGCAACAAGATCTATTGTATTTGATCACCATAGTAAGGCACTAGTACGAATAAGACACGTGTCTCTGGACTCATACGAGATTCCTTCCCCCAAAGCGAGATTCCGGGTGTTACTATGCCCGAATCAGATTTGTCGGAAGGAACGATGCTAGCGTGACCATTCCGTCCTCCAACTTGAAATTATGTTCGCACTTTGTTTGGGCAATAAAGGTCGAAAAATAATCCTAGAATTTTGTTAACCCTTTTTAATCAACATATATATATATAGAGCATTAATGCAATCAATTTATGTAATTAAGATTCTTAATTTTCATAAATAAAACCCCTAGAAGCACGGAGCATATAAGTTAAGTTTGGATAGTGAGATGATTTTATATGAAAGTTAAAAATTGAATAAAATATTATTTTAATATTATTTTATAATATTATTATTGTTTTGAAATTTAAAAAAATTGAATTGTCTATTATAGTTTGTGTGAAAATTTTTAAAAAATTATAATAATAAAATGAAACGAGATGAAACCGTTTCTGTATCCAAACAGCCATAGTGTTTTGATTTAAGTGAGATCTACATTTACATCTTTCTTTTGTTCCTTTTTGCTTTTTCTCTTTTGAGCAATTAATTTTATATTAGTTAATAATATTAATGGAGGAATACACGAGTAAAAGGTGGGTCGACTCAACAAATATCTCATTATAACTAGTATAAAAAAAGAAAATAAACTCTATATATGACCAACGAACTGTTTATAAGCTAAGATTTTGAAAGGTTTATAATTTTATTTGACTTTTATGTAGATCCAAATCCAAATTTTAAATATGATCCACGTAAGAGATCATTTGATCATTACGCCTATCTATCTCATGTTATTTTAGAATAGATCGAGCTAATTTAATTACCACATTGATATTTCAGTCAATGTTGTCAATGTGTCAATAAGATGAAATAGAAAATTCAAGCTAGCGGTGTGAAAGTTCAAATTATTGATATTGGAAGAAATCTAGCCTTGTGGAATAAAGTTTGCCGAATAAAGTTTATCACTTTATTATTGCTATTAATTAAGTACACTATCTAGTAGAGCTAGCCACCTGCAAGTACGTATGTAGTAATCCTGGGTCTCGGAGTCTTTATATTAATAATAAGAGACCACCCTCACAAATGAGAAATTGATCTACTCAATCAGCTTCTATTAACTCTCACATTCTATATTTATAGTGTTTTTATAGGGTATGAGTTATTTTTCATAAAATGTGAGGTGTTTTTTATGAAATGTGGAATAGTAAATATTAGCTGATGAGAACAATTTTTCCTCTCAAATTGTTTATTCATTACGTGATCAGAGTTGATCATCACGAGAGCTGATCCCTATCGACAGATCTCTAGGTTTGGTTTGTCTTCCCACGAGGTACGTACTAGCTAATTGTGGCCAGCGATGCACGTAATGCTGCTCCTTAAGGAAGTGCATCTTGGTTGACCTTAAAGTAGGGTGAATGCCCTTGTTTCCATTGTCCTTGAATCTCAATATTCTTCATCCCAATGTAGAAGAAGTATCCTGGAATCACTTCTGTATAAAATGAGAAGTCTTCTGCACCTATCAGCGGTTGCATTTCTAATACTTTCTGGGTTCCCATGCAGCATGTTCTTTGCAACTTTATGAAAATGCCCGTGCAGATATTTGTCATTTGAAGTCACCGGGAAAAGGCCAAAGGGCTTCCCATTTATATTGAAATTGACAGTTGCATTGCACCTTTTTACGATGGCTTGTTTTCTGATAACCTGTGATCACTTGAATTTATAATTAATTAAGTTTATTTAACTTTTAATATTGATGAAAACAACTAGTCATGTACATATATAAGACATATACAATAAAGATGCTAGCCATGATTCACAACCAATACATGAAGAAGCCTTTGATATAGAAGTGGTGATATTTGTACACTACACTTTTTTTTTATAGGATATGTACACTATACTTATTATAACAAGAACAATGTTTGTGTACACGTGTGTGAGAGATCATCGTAGAGAGAGAGGTAACGGGAAAAGAAGGAATATTACATAAAATTTACATTCATAAAGTTTACCTCTTCAATTCTATGCTTAAGTTGGATGAAGATTTCTTTTGAAAAGAAGGAATATTACATAAAATTTCCACCAATTGTAACAAAATTCACTACAAGAAAAATCATTTTTACCGATGATATAAAAACTGTAACTAAAGGTTTATCTTTTGTGAAGAAAATTTTAAATTTGTCTCTAATATTACTTTTAACAACCAAAATTGTACTATCATTTATATTAGTCACAAATACATAAGCAGAAAAATTTACCACTAAATGAGAAAATAATTGTGATGACAATTACAGAACTAGCAATGATTCACTAATAATCTTGCTGTAGTAGAATATTGCCAATGAATTGCATAATAAGTTTTAGTGAAATTATAGTTTTTTGTCAATTATAGTCTAAGAATTAATTTTTTGTCACCAAATTTATCTTCGCAAAAGGTAATGTTTTAGCAAAGATATAAAACTCATAGCTAAAAGTTTGTCTTTAGTTAGAAAAACTTTAAATGCATCACTGATATTACTTTTAACAACCAAAATTATACCATCATTTATATTGGTCGCAAATGCATAAACGGAAAAATTTTCCACCAAATGAAAAAGAAATTGTGACAACAATTATAGAATTAACAACAATTGTAATCATCGGTAATAATCTTACTACAATTGAGTATTATCAAAGAGTTACATTTTGTCATAAATAATAAGTTTTAGTGAAGCTATTTTTGTCGGTTATAGTCTAATAATTGACTTTATGGAATCCAATTTATCTTCGTAAAATGTAATGTTTTAGCAACGATTTAACACTCGTAGCTAAAAGTTTATCTTCAATAAGGAAAACTTAAATTCATTGCTGATATCACTTTTAACAACCAGAATTATACTGTCATTTATATTGGTCGCAAATACATAAGCAGAAAAGTTTTCTACCAAATGAGAAAGTAATTGTGAAGACGATTATAGAATTAGGAACTATTGTAATCGTCGCTGATAATCTTGTTGCAGTAGAGTATTGCCAACAAGTTGCATTTTGTCATAAATAATAAATTTTAGTGAAGCTATAATTTTTTTCAGTTATAATCTAATAATTGACTTTTTGCAACCCAATTTATCTTCGCGAAATGTATTGTTTTACGGACGATATAAAGTTCATAGCTAAAAGTTTCTCTCAAGTGAGAAAAGCTTTAAATACATCGCTGATATCACTTTTAACAACCAAAACTATACCGTCATTTATATTGGTCACAAATACATAAGTTGAACGATTTCCCATCAAATAGGAAAGTAATTGAATTCCATCTCTCTGTCTTCTATAAATAGTGAAGTGAAAGTAAGAGAAATTGAGTTTGCTACTTATATGGGACGTAAGAGCAACGTATAAAATGGGTGCCTATGGCATTTATGAGGGGGTATGCCACACAACGTAAACACAGTGAGGAAAAAAATCAAGGGTGACAATATGTGACACAACTCGCTAAGCCAACACGAACACGATACGATAATAACGGGTTTGAATTTAGTCTTAATGGATTCAGGTCAAAATGGGTTGACCCGTTAAAACACGATTACTTAACGGGTTGATAAGTTGACCCGTTATGACCCGTTAAGAAAGTTAATATTATAATTATACCCTTATGCCTAAAAGTAGAATTGTTATGATTTTAATTTCAATATTTTTTTTATTTGGATTGTAATTTTGGACTTGTAGTTAATTTTATATATTTTATAAATATTGTGATTTTAACATTTATATAAAATTATGCTAAACTTAATCATGTCAAACGGATTAGTTTCGGGTCTGTTCAACCCATTTATATAAACTGATTGAAACGGGTCGGATCGTGTCGTGTTAACTTATTTCGTAGTATTTACTAACGGGTCAAAATTGGTTGACACGAAACGACCCGTTATGTTAATGAGTCATGTTAGGATTTGAGATTTTGACACTATAAGCTTAACAGGTCATGTTCAGGTTGACCCATATAATTAGGGGTGTAATTTTAAACCAGTAAACCAGGAAACCGGCCCGAACCGGACCAGGCCGGACCTGTTTTATCGGTTTTGAACCGGTCCGGTGGGGGACCGGTTCATAGAATCCGTAAACCGGTCAGAACCGGTCCGGTTCCAGTTTTGGAATTTTTCAGACCAGACCGAACCGGTTGAAAAATATATATATATAATAATATTTTATAAATAAGTTTTATAAAAAATTAAAATTATACAAAATATTTTATATATATTAATATATAAGTTTTATATATTATATATTAATATATAAGTTTTATATATAATGTATAATTATATGTGAAATCTTTATATATATAATATAATATAATTATATATCATATATGAAATATGCTATTAATATAATTATATATAAAATCTTAATCTTAAATATGAACATTTGTAATTTGTTTGATCATATGCTATTAATATAATTATACATAAGATATATGATATATAATTATATATCATATATGAAATACTAATATATAGTTATATATAGCTATACTAATAGTCTAATATTAATACTATTATATAGTCTAATAATTTATATAGCTATACTAATATATAAGTTTATAACTAATACTAATAGTCTAATATAGACTATAGTTATACTTAAAATTAATATAGTCAATAGTTATATTAAATCACTAAAAGTTTATAACTAATACTAATATATTAATATAACTATACTAATAGTCTAATATTAATACTATTATATAGTCTAATATATTATAATTTATATAGCTATACTAATATATAAGTCTATAACTAATACTAATAGTCTTTACTTATAGTTAATATAGTTATATTAAATCACTAAAAGTTTATAACTAATAGTAATATATAGTTTATAACTAATACTAATATATTAATATAACTATACTAATAGTCTAATATTAATACTATTATATAGTCTAATATATTATCATTTATATAGCTATACTAATATATAAGTCTATAACTAATACTAATANTAAAATGAGTCAAAAATATTATTTTCAAGACTTTGAAATATTTCACTTAAGCCCTTTAATTTTATTTATTTAAGAAATAGCCCAATAAATCTCAACCATTGGATTGGTAGGTGAGGAAATTATCTTTTCATGCTTGAATCCTCACCATTCATCCCTTGGCTTATAAGATAAGCGATTTGACTTATCAATTCACTTTTCTATCATGTGAACCGATGGCTTCTAAGAGAAGCTTGCAATTTCTTTTCCTCCAAGCCTTTGCATCGGTCAAGATGCCTTCCAAAAGCTTCCACGAGAAGCTTTTATTTCTTTTCCTCCAAGCCATCCATCGCCCAAAGCCACTCCAAGCTTCCCAAGGAAGCCTTTGACCCACCTACCTATCTTTCAAAGTAAGCCAACAAAAGGACAAGAAGAAGAAAATAAAAACATTTTTCCCTTTATTATTTCCCCCCATACCTGTCGGCCACACCCAAGGAAAGGAAACAAAATTTCACTCCCTTTCCAAGCAAGCTAGCACACCTTTCTTCATCTCTTCTCTTTTGCTCTTCAAGAAATCAAGGTTTTTTTTTATCTCTTTTAAGCTTGCAACTCCATGGAAATGGAGGAAGAAAAATATTTTCTTCAAAACTTGGAACCAAAACTTGATTTCATCTTCCAAAGGATGAAATACTGAAGGTAATAAATTTTTGGTTCACTTCTAGCATGATCTCCATAGGAATTTCGAATTTCACCATTTCCTTACCCTTTTGTGTTTCGGTTTTGGGGTTAGGACAATGCTATCATCTTGTCCTCATCTACACGGGTTCATCACCTTTTGATCATCTTTCTTGCCTCTTGAAAGGAGCTAAGAACTTAAGGTAAAAATCCTACTTTAACTTATTTACTTTTAAGGTGATTTTGGGAGCCTTTTGAGTTGTTTAAGCTTATGTTTTGATATATTTAATTTCCTATATTGGAAATAAGTATGTGTGCTCTATACTTAGCCCAAACTGAATATGTTAAAGTGGGTTTTTGCTATGTGATTTCCTATATTTCGAATTTTGCTAAGTTATTCTTAAACTTGGTTTAATCATAAATGGTGGTTATAATGATTTTAATATATATATATATATATTGGTACCATGTGTCTTTTATTGATGTTGGTTGATAATCTATTTTTAAGATACTAGAGTTTTGGTTTAAGAGATCTTGCTTGGGTCTTGTAATTTATATCTTGCTTTAAATGGTATTAAATGAGTAAAACATAAGCTTAAGTCTTTAAAAATTTTAAAGTTTATTAAATGGGTAACCTTGTTATATTTTATGTTATGTTTAATTTTAAAGGGGTGGCAAGCCTGTTATTTACTTTCATGAGTTTCTTTAAAATATTTGGAATAAAGATTTTAATGTTTTGGCTTAGTACCATGCTTGGTGGGTAAACGAACGGGTTAAGGGAACGTTTAATTCCAAGTTGGAATTTAAGTGAACGTGTAAGCGTATCGATTAGTAAGGCTTAAAGTAAGGTGGATGTTAATATATCTACCTCATTTTATTGAATAGGACTAGGAGTCTACTTTCAAGTTCAAATGAACTCGCTAGTAAAGCTGGCAGGTAAGTAGCTATGACCATGCTTCTTACACCATGCTCTTTTTATGAAAGAATATCTCTCTCATTGCAAATGTTTCTCTAATGAAAAGAATAAATGAATATAGTACGTACAGCCCTTTCTTGATAGCCCCTGTTAAGTACCTTATCGATTATAATTGTGTGTACATGTATAAGGTAACGTATGCATGTAGGTTCTAAGTCATGAGATTTCCATGCATGCTCTCTCAAGAAACTTATGATTTTTCCTATATGTAGTATAGCATGAAAGTGTATCTTGTTCAAGAAAATCCATGTGCATTGAACTAAGAAAGATGATGAAAAGGTTTAAATACAAAGAAAAGGAAAGGAAATGAACGTCTCATGTTTTATGCTTCAAGTGATACTTTAAGTGAGTTTTAAAATGTCCCTATGAAGTAATGCTTTAAATGTCCCTGAGAACTGACGTTTTAAAATGTCCCTGATGGAACATCTTAAAAGGGCCCTGAGAACTGACGTTTTAAAGGATGTCTTGAAAGATGATGTCTAAGCCCATATTTTTAAATGACGTGTAAGCTCATGCTTTTAAATGATGTTAAGCTTACGCTTTAAAATGATGTTAAGCTTATGCTTTACAAATGATGTTAAGCCTATGTTTTTAAATGATGTTTAAGCCATGCTTTTACAATGAT
>QEOT01002206.1:236607-326899 GCA_003123785.1 Pterocarya stenoptera | reverse complement strand
TTTTTTTTGTTGGGCTTGAATGATGTAGGTAGAAGAGTGATGTGAACCTTGATCAGTAGTGTTTTGAAGTTACAATATGTGAAAGGAGTTTGAGCAGTACCCATGACTTGTTTTGGTTTTCTATATAAATATATATATATATGCATATTGTTTGGAATTTGAATCATGTTTGAGCATTTGATCAAACTTTATTTTGATAAATCTTGTTATATTCTACAATATGTGATGAAGATCTCTCCAACTCTCCAATCAAATGAATCTTAACTCAATTAATTACCCTCGGAGAACCAACGAAATCTCCTAGAAAAATGGTTAAATTGGCAACAAAATGAGAATAGTTCATTTTTATGTAAAAATGAGAATAATTATTATGTCATCTTGAAATATGGAAATTTACACTTGTTTTATGAACGACATATTGCATCAAATTATATTAGTCATTATATCAATTTATTATAAGTTTTAATTTTGTAAAATTTCTTTGTGGTTAAAGCATTTCTTGTTTATTTTTATGAAACTTTTTTGTGACTAAAGTATTTCTTTATATAAATTAATATTTATACAAATGGTATTGATATTTCAAGATACTCATAATGCTCTCCAACAGAAGTAGAACTATTAGTGCCATTTGGTAGTATGCATGGGTGCATGCATTACAATTGCAATTAAGGATTGTTTTCACAGTTTATTTCAACTCATCTCATCTAATCATTACAATTTTTTTAAATTTTCATACAAAATAAAATAAACAATTCAATTAAATAAAATTTTAAAATAAAAATAATATTAAAAAAATATATTCTAATAATATTTTAATCAACTTTTTAACTTTAATCTCAATCCATCTCTCATCTATTTTTTCTCATCTGTAAAAACAGATGAGGCCTGCCTGAGTTAATTGTTGTGAGGGTGAGGAAAGAGAAAGACAAAAAAACTGATCCTAAATGAGGCCTTTTTCATTTTATTTTGTTTTTTTGAGACCTTTTTCATCTTAATTGAATCAGCGTTGACGGTTTCTTTCCTTGGTTCAAAATCAAAACTATGAGATCGAAATATTAGCAACTAATGATTTTTCTCACCTAATATTATCAGATATGAGTTATGTTTTGAAAATTCTCAAATGATCATGAAGACTGATCAATTACCATGAAATGTGGGATACCGCTCCATGTTTGTTGTTATAATTCATTTTTGACATCCGAGATATAAGCTGTGAAGATTTTAGAGTGAGTAATGCTAGGCTACCGTCCAGGAGTGATTGCTGGCCAAAGCAAAACTCATGTATTTTTTTTATTATTTTGTTTATATTTTTTTAACATTTTTAAATATTTTTAAAAAATAAAAAATATATATCAATATCATTTTCTTAATTAATAAGTAAAAATAATTTTAAAAAAATTTAAATACATGAGCGGTCAAAATAATGGATCAAAATGAGAGGATAAAATAACATTATTCTTTTAGAGTTTGGTGAAAGTTGTTAATTAGTGATTTATTATTTTTCTAGAGTAAATTAATTTGAAAGGGTTAAAGAAAACACTGCAATTCCCGAAAATTTCACTTAAGACTCGTTTGGATATTAAGAATATCTCAAAATATCTGTGTGAATTCAAAATATTTTGTAAATAATAATTAATAATTTATAAATAATAGTGAAATACTTTTGAAAATATCTAGAATAATTGTATTCCCAACCATGCCTTGATAAATCTGAAATGTTGCATCCCATATGCATGGACTAAAATATTTGAGATTACTAATTTGTATTCCAGTTGGGGGATGTCATTGACTCATTGTAATTCAACTTGGTCTCTTTGATGCTCGACTTTTTCAAATCATCTGATGTCAATCTGCATATCCATACTGTAATTAATTACCAGCTATTCTTATTCTTAATAGAAGTTTTTCTATTGCCATCAAATCAACCACAAGATTAGCCTTAACAATTCATCCACAACTCCAGTTTCTTGGTTAAGATTAAACTTAAATTTAATATAAATTTAACTAAGAGAAATAAATATTTTAAAACTAATAAAATTACAAAAATTAACACTATGTAATTGTGATAATATTAACAAAAATTTTATATCCATTCACTTTTGCGTATTGTTTACCTACTTCACTAATGTGATTGTGGCGAACCAGCTCTCTCCTCTCGCGAGTCACTAAGAAAATCGCACGGCCAATATCTGACCAACGAGTTTTGTTATGTACAAGCAAGTTTGTGTACCAATCTGCGTACTAATGTTGTTGTCTTCATTTCTAAGTTCAAATTAGTACTATTTTCAATAAAGTCTACTTTCTGACCAATCATATTGAATGAGTGCACATATTAGTACGCAGAATCGCTTACAACTAGATTTTTCCCTGACGAAAACCCAGAGCATTCCTCCTGCACGGCCACGCCTAAGACCGAAGGAGGTATCTTTCCACCATGAACTCCCTTTCTTGTAATTCTTTTTTCTGATAATGGTGATTGCAATTTGGAATGATTTTTGAGTTTGGGTGATTTTTTGTGATATTCCGTGTAGTTTGGGTTTGGGTATTTTTTGTGGTACGAGAAATTAGGAGTATGTAATTGCTTGCAGAAGATTGGGTTGTAAGAGAGACCCATAAAGCAAGAGGATACTGTATTGGTTAGACATTTGAACTGTTTACCATTTACCATTTTGATAAATAGAGTACTGCTTACAGAAGACTGGGTTGGGAGTATTTTTTGATGGTACTGTTTACCATTTACCAACCATGCATACATGCGCTAAGAAATTTCCTACCAAATGAGTTATCGCAAAGACATTTCATGTAGACTTAACTTGCAGTATCCTGTTTTTTTTTTTTCCCATTCTTTTATAGTTCATATAGAGTAAGGCAACTTATAAAAAGAATGCTAATTGATCTGGATTAATCAATCATATGAATCTGAAAATTTAAAGAGCATCTGCTAGCCATGCTTGCAACATTTTGTTTGAAAATTTGTCGCCTCATCTTGATTTGTCTTGACATGTAATAGCTAGCTAGCTGATCGGTACTAACAATTGTCTCAAAAGGCACGTAGTACTACTACTAGTGCTTGCATGTATATATGCATATACAGTTCAAGGATTTTGAATTTGAAGGTGGTACTGCCACACCAATGATCACCCGTGAGAAAACTTGTGTTGTGTTTCTGTATTGGTTCATATACAACATAATTAGGAATCAGAACACACAAAAATTGAGGAGCTAGTTATAGCTTAAATGTAAACCATCAGCATAGGCATATTGAATTCAATTGATAATGAGCCATGCCAGTGATGAAAACTTGTGTGCTGTTTCTGTATTGTATGCCAGGCTTGCTTCAAGAACTGATCAATACACTAAGCAACCTGCCATTGTGTTTCTGTATGGTCAATTTGCCAAACTTGGAGGCAGATTGACCTTGTATGCTTGGCCCAACTCTCTTTATATGTTGTATGCTAAATCCCATTACCAGATGACCTTGTTTGCTTGGACTTACTTTCTTCTATATTTTCCAACAAATGACAAGTTCAGATTTTCATTCCGATTTAAGTTCTTGGACTGCAAGAGGGGAAGACAAAGCTAGTTTGGAGAGACCAAAACAAGCGAAACTACTTTGCTATTGTGGCATTCAAGCGAAACTACGAATTTCTGGAAAAGCTAATAATTTCAATAGAAGATTTTATAATTTTCTAAACTATAAGATCAATAAACAATGTAGATTTTTTGAACGGATTGTTCTTCAAAATGACCAAAACAATTGCTGTAAGATTACATTGGAGTTAGTTCAACGAAGGAACGAAAGGATGCTTCATGAGCTTGTAGTGATCGAAGAAAGCCAAATTTTAAAACAATGGAGAGGAAGTACAAGGGAATCTTGAAAGTGTTGTTCTTGTAACGGTTTATGTTTATTGTATTTTGTGATGTGATGTTTATGTATCCAAAAAATTACAATATATATCGGCCAAAACTATTAGCCATCTAACCTGTTGGAATTTTTAGGGCACTTTTTTTTCAGCTTAATGTAATGAACATGAGGTTAATGTAACGGACATGAAGTGAATGTAATGGACGTGTTTTGAACATGTTGAAATTTTGGACATGTTTTGTATAATGTAGTATTCAGAATCCATCTAAAACATGTAGTGTTCAGAATTTGCTCAAAACATGTGGTCAACGTAACGCCCCATGCCATGTAGTATTCAGAATCTGCCCGTAACATGTAGTATTCAAAATCTGCCCAAAACATGTAGTATTCAGTTATGCCCAAAACACATACACTTCAAAACACATCCAAAATCACATAAAAATGAAGATTCAACATATTCAGTTAGAATTACATAAAAAAACTCATAGTTTCAGAATCACATAAAAATAAAACTTCAATACATTCTTCAGAACTACATAAAAAATCTCATTTTCGGTACATTTAGTTACATCCACTCAAAATAAAGAAAGAGAATGACATAAAAGCAACGATCACTTCAATCCACTTCAAAGCTCACAAGCTACTGCGTTTTACCTGTCACAATAAAAGAAAGACGGTTAAATTAACTTTACGATAAATAAAGGCTAAATTAAATGTTCTTAAATGTCCATGACATGACAAAAGACAAAAAAATCACATACAACGTATAAACAAATTTGCACTATGAATCCAAATCTTGCGATATGTTGGGAGTTGTTGGCCCAAGATCCCTACATAAACCACAAGTAAGTTTAAACTTGATTAACTTCTTCGATTAAAAACCAATAAAACAGAAATATTTATAAGCTACTATACCTCATTGAAGGACATTTGTTTCTAGCATGTCCCTCATTTTTGCAAATGCCACAACGTTTTTTCTTTGTTGAAGCTGTTTCTTTTGGGTTCTTTGCTCTCAAAGATTTTGGTCGTCTTTTTGTTGGCACCCGTGGAAGATCCTGGACCGTTTGTGAAAAGTTCGATTCAACTTGACATCTTAACATATAAGAATCATTAGTTGACTGCCTATCTACATGATCATCCATTGCAAGTAACTCTTTGTAGACCTTCTCTAATGCACGAGAGAGATGGTTGAATTTTGCTCTTGACTGCGACCCAAGTTCGACAATGTCATAAAATTGCATCATTAACTTACTTTTTCTCATCGTCGGATTATCAAAACATGGTATGTCAGGAATAGATCGACTCTTAGCATTAATAGTCCATCTTTCTATAATATAATGTTGTGGCAATCTATCTAATTTAGATTTCTTGCCAAGAACACATAGGACATGCCTACAAAGAATTCCCATAAACTCCCATTTATGACATGTACATGCTGCATCTCCTTCACCACTCTCCAATGTCACGTAATAAAGAGGTGTTTCTTTGCCATGAGGTGCCACTCTATATGTCTTGCTTTCACCTTCTTTGGAAATTTTTGTTGATTTGCACTGTTGACTATTGAAAAGTTCATCTTGAAAGATCATGAAAGACTTTCTTGTATAAACCACAGCAGCCTCCTCTTCAATTTTATGACATGTTTTCAATATCGCCCTTGTAGATTTTGTCTGCACATCCTTTTCTTTCTCTTTAAAATAACATGCATCTATAGCTTTCTCATACTGATGCACAAAGTCACTAACCATAGTGCTTGAATGAACATAATCCTTGAAAAACTTGTTAATGCTTTCACTCATTTGAGTTGTTAACATACCGGCACAGAATGTTGAACGCAAGTAAGCCGGAACCCACTTTTCCTTTCGGTTATAGAGATTTTGCAGCCAAGTATTTTCTCCAAGCTCATAATTCACTAATATCGAAGTCCATTCCTGCTCAAACTCATCAGTTGTAATTGTCTCGTGGATGCAATGACAAAAATCTTCTTGAAAGTCCGGAAATTTATTATATACATGGGACAAGCGTTCGGGAAACTTTTGTAAAATGTGCCACAAGCACAACCTATGAGTCGTATTTGGGAGGACCTCTATAATAGCTTTTGTCATTGCCTTGTCATCATCGGTAATTATAGTTGAAGGGGCACGCCCAAGCATTGCTTGTTGCCATGTTCTCAATAACCATATATATGACTCGACTGTTTCATTAACTATCAAAGCACAACCAAACATTATAGTTTGATGATGATGGTTAACTCCAGAAAACGACACAAATGGTATCTTATAAATATTGGTCAAGTACGTAACATCAAATGTTACAATATCTCCAAAATATTGGTATGAAGTTCTTGATCGAGCATCGGCCCAAAAACAACTTCCCATACATCCATCTTTATCAACTTGCACGGAGTACACAAACCCAGGTTCTTTGCATTGTCGATTAAGAAAGTAAGCATATAACCTTTGTGCATCCCCCTCTTCAAATAATTTTCTCATTTTGTTTCCCAAATAATTTTCAACATCCTTATCAATACAGTCGATATTAAAGTCGCCACCTGATTCTTTACTCAATATCGACATTATCTTCCTTGTCGGTACACCAGACTTACTCAAGTACAACAGTTTCAACTTTTGGACAGTTTCCACATGTCGTTATCTCAACTTCATCACTTTCAAAAGAAGAAATTTGATCCTTCCGTACAAAATAAACACATTATAAATTCAGTAGTTATACATTGAAATAAACATGGATTCTCATCGTAGAATCCCAATAATGGCAATGCAAATATTAGTCATTATTTTGTTGACTATTCCCAGCACAAAAGGAGGAAAGAGATAAGAGGAAATGAGTTTTGGCCTCGTTTTAAATAACAGTGTCATGATCATAACCAGGTATGGATGGGAAATCAGACGCTAAGGTGGAAATTCAAAAGAGTTAAAAGAGTTTCTGTAAGCATGCATGATATAAATTAATCATGTAAATGATTGCAGAGTGCAGCACTCATAATTGAAAAATAATTGCTCTTTTGTGATTAGTAATTACCAAGATGAGTGCAGATAGAGATAAGACATGCGCCATGACATGCAACCCTCGAAATGGAACTTTTAAAGCATGCTTTCAATATCGTATTAATGTTGAAAGGTGGTTTGAATGTGGATGGCTTCATCTCACACTTGTTGACTTCACACTTGTTGTTTAAGATAATTCCAAGTTTAACATTCAACCATTCACTCCAAATGCTTTTAATTGATGACCACATTGGGACACTTAAAATGGAGGAAATTTTAATTACCAAGAAAATAAATGCTTATTTATGAAAAACGTGCTTGTGATGAAAACTGGGTCATGATCGAGCACAAAACTCCTTTAGACTAAGCAATTACTAGTAATTGATTCATTGCTCAATCTTTGTACTGTGGTTCGGCTGTCAGATCTTTTTCTAGTAAGCAAATGAACTAGTGAATTTTATTAGGAAGAATGAAGAAACATCTGATGAAATGTGTGCATGCTTGGCATGCATCAATTACGTGTAGTAATAGAATCCTGGCACCTACCATTTATAAGTACAGAAAATGCAAGTATCTGTTGAGCAAGAAACGTGAAGAATAAATCACAGTGGCCTCAAACATATGATATAAAATAAATATTCTGTCAAATATTTTCTCTCAAACATTCTGTCAAACACCTTTCATGCTAATAATTTCACATTTTTTTTCCATGTCATGTTCGGCTCAGCTTTCTTAAAACAAAGAAATAATAAGCATTGCACCTCTAGTACTTTAGAGAGAGAGACATAAACACAGTATGTGAACAACAACTGTACTGATATCAGAAGAATGAACAACAAAACGGCCATTTGAATGCCGAGCTCCAAAACTACAGCTTCTGAGTGGGAAAGATAAAAAAAAAAAACTACCTGATCAACACCAATGCCACTAATGTGATCCATTAAAAACGACGGTATCCGACGCGGCGGTGGGCGACTCCAGATGGTGTTCGAAACGGGGAGATGGGCGACTCCAGATGGGAGATGGGCGACGGGAACGCGGCGGCGGCGTTGAGGAGAAGATGGTGTTCGTGCGATAAATCATTCGGGCTGAATTGTTTGGGGGTGAGGAATGGACTTAAGAGGAAATCCAGTGTAATGAATTTATTGTAGAGGCTCTAGAATTGCTGATGTGGCGCAATTCTATTGTTGGCTGTTTATGCCTCAATAGCAAAATGCGGAATTGAAAAATAAATCACGCGACACTTTTGACAATTGAATTAAATCTAAAATAAAATAAAATAAAAAAATCTTAGCAAGAGTGCACAGTTCAACGTTGTAATTTGAAGATGAAAAATGTAAAACCCAGCGACCTGTTTATCAGTCTTACGTTGTTTGAGTTGGAGAAGACAATTATGATTATTGTTGAGGCTTGAAAAATTTAATCCTTGTTTCTGTGTATGCCTTTCCTTAAAGATAAGAGCTGAGATGAAATTCGCAGAATCGCAACCCAATTAACCATAAACCCTGCCCCCCTAACCTTTTTAGCGCTGCGTCGTTTTCCTGAAGCGCGAGAGAGATTTCTCATCTATGGAAGTCGTGTCCTTCTCAGCACGTACTATAATTCATCGTTTCGGTATGTTTTATCTGTGCCTGTTCGCCCTGCGCTCGTCTCTTTGATCGTCTCTGAATTGCTCGCTCTTTTCGTCCAAATTTTTTTTTTTTTTTCAGGTTATAAGGAATCGGGGTTTGTTGCCGCACCCTCTTTGTTTCCGGTAGTTGTTTTATTTACTCGCTGTGTTTTTTTTTTTTTTTTCTCATTTTGTTTGATTCCCGAGAAAATGAAGAAACGGAAATGGAATCTCGGTACTCTTACTTGTTTTCTATTTTTAGTGATTGGAATTGTCAACTTTAGCCAAAGCTGTGTTTGTTTTTCTATTTACATTTTCCATTAACCCAGAAAGATATTATGTGTTGGTTAATAGGAAAATAGCTTTCAACTGTTAAAGGTTTTGGTTGATTGACAAGATTTTTCCAGAATAACCACCCCGGAAAGTGATTTTTTTCTCACAAAATATGGTGCTGCAAACTCTTCTCAAATGATGTGGTTATTTTTCACTTTTCTTTCAGGTCCGAGGATAGTTATAGTAGTAATGGGTTGTATTATCTTTAGGGTGTGATATATTATAAGCAGTTCAGCACTGATTTTGCAGAGCGGAATCTTGCTGCTATTAGTACCAATATTTCGATGGCAAGCTTGATATGGCTAGTCCTATCGCTTAGCTGATCTACCCCGTTAATCCTTTATTATGCAACGTCAATTTGAATCGTCTTCCTCCATGACAGATGTTATCCTCAATTTCATGCCCCTGAATGCTTACTTTTTGTTTAGTAATTGTAGAAAATATAACTTCCTTTTGGTTTTGATTCTGCTGTCATTTAATAAATTTTGCTTCATGGCTTTTGTTCTTATGAACCTTCTTCTTACAGACATGCACTTATAAAGGACTGTATACTGCGTGCTATCCAAATAGACGTGCGATTTTGAGAAATTATACTGACTGTAAGTAAATCTCTCCCTAGCATACAATCTTTCATCAGATATGCTTCATGCCCAAATAAATGATCAATGAGATGCTGCCTTTATAGTTTAATATTCTTTTAACAATGTTTTCTTTATGATTTATGTTGAGATTCTATCAGTGATGTTTCACACTTGCCATTTCTTGCTTAATGGTAATCATTGATGTTATTGGATGCGTCCCTTGATAGGGCAAATCAGTGCAAAACTATCTAAGTAGTTAATTCCAGTTTGCTGGGATTAACACCTAATAGAGTTTGAGGTGATTTATATTAATTACTGTACCGTGTTGTGGAACTAATGGGGCATGATCTATATTAACTATGGGTGGAGGAGAATAACACTGTTGGTTCAGACCCTGGTCAACTTGAAAGTGAAAACTTGCCTTTTGTTCATGGCTTAAGTAGGAACCCTATAAATTCTTCCCTAAAATATTATGATTTTGCAGAAGAGAAGTGCTACAGACATTAAAGGATTATACAAAAGCAAACTCATAAACCAACGTGGCTTCATATGATCCGTTAGATCTTCATCTATTTTATGATAAAAGTAACTTTATAATCTGACGTACCACATCAAGCCATGTTACTTCATGAGTTTTTTTTTTTTTATAATCTCTTTGTGGCTAAAGTATTTCTCTTTGCAAAAAATGTGTTCACTATTTCCTTTCTATGAAGATTGATCCCTTATTTGGTAACATAATCTTAAGCCTTTTTGCTTGGACTCCTTTTCTTCTGCAGCTGCTCAAAGTAGCTATTTATGCCTTCCAAGGAAGCATGTTGTTGCATCGTGGCACTATTTTGAGCAAAAAGAGGAGTTAAATAGACCTTATTCTGGGAATATATTGCATAATAGAAATAGATTGTCTGTATGCGTGGTTGTAAGATCTCAACTCACTGGAACTGGAAACTCTGATGCTGGGTACCCATTGTCAGGTTTTTCCTTGAATCTTTTTCTGATATTATCCATCTTTATAATCAAGCTTACAAGCCTAGTCCTTTCGCTCTTAAAAATCTCTGAAGTGCAGACCTTAAGTTGGGCTCAAAAGTTAGAGGAATATGCTTTTATGCTATCACTGCTTTCAACGCCATCTTTCTGTTTGTGCTGATGCTGTTGGCTCATCCATTTGTTCTCTTGTTTGACCGGCACCGAAGAAGATTTCATCATTTGATTGCCAAAACTTGGGCCACTTTAACTGTCGCTCCATTTGTCAAAATCAAGTATGAGGGATTGGAGAATCTGCCACCTCCTGATATTCCTGCAGTATATGTTTCCAACCACCAGAGCTTCCTCGACATCTATACTCTTCTCACTATTGGAGGAAGCTTTAAGTTCATCAGCAAGACTTCAATATTCCTCTATCCAATTATTGGGTGGGCCATGTTTCTGATGGGTGCTATCCCTCTGAAGCGCATGGACAGTAGAAGCCAGTTGGTAGTTCCTTTCCTTTTCTAGATTGTTTCTGATTGCAGTTGTTTTCATTTAGAATATCTAGGTTAGATGGAAATTCACCACAGCTACATTATGGTAAATTCCTTCTCTCTCTTTTTTCCCCATTTTGCCGACAAGAAGTTATTCTCTTACTCTTAGAGTGTAATTCTTAAATTCAGTTGGCTTTNCCTCTCTCTTTTTTCCCCATTTTGCCGACATGAAGTTATTCTCTTACTCTCAGAGTGTAATTCTTAAATTCAGTTGGCTTTTCCTCGTGTAGGAGTGTCTTAAGCGATGCATGAATCTTACAGTGAAAGGGGCCTCTGTGTTTTTCTTCCCTGAGGGAACACGGAGTAAAGATGGAAAACTAGGTGCTTTCAAGGTGAGTTCAAGGTGCTTTCAAGGTTATCATTTAGGGAAACCAGAGATGTAAAGGTCATATGCTGTGTCCAGCGGTTTAGGATCATGGAGAAAAAAGAAAGAAATATAGTTCTTTCAATTTTTCTGCCACCAAAATAAAGCATAGATTACAGTCCTATCACAGTTACAACACACCTGCATGTGTTGATTTGCTTTTGTGCTTCTTCTTGCTGAATGTGAAGGGGTCATGTCTGTGGCTGTTATAAGAACCACTTAATATTTTTTCAAGATATACAGTTATTATTTCCAATTTGACCCTAGTCTGTTCTTTCAAGTATTTTTTTTTTCCCTGAATTTTATTGTTTTATCTTGCTGTTGTATGTAGAAAGGTGCGTTCAGTGTCGCAGCCAAAACCAAGGTGCCAGTGGTACCTATTACACTTAAGGGAACTGGGAAAATCATGCCTCCAGGAATGGAAAGTATCTTGAATTTAGGTTGTGTTAAAGTTGTTATTCATAAACCTATAGAAGGAAGTGATCCAGAAGTACTATGCAATGAGGCTAGAAAAACAATTTCAGATGAGCTTAATCACCAATGACGGGATATCAACTGCAGCGAGTTCTGTTTGATTTCAATGGCCTATTACTTAATCCAAAACGTGGAGAAAAGGGAAGGTATAAATTAAATATCCTTACTTCTTGTCTGATTTAATTGTTACCATCACCCAAGGCACTGCTTTGAATTAAATCTGAGGGTGCCGCTTCTTTCCTACAGACTAATACCAAAACACTGTCGTCTTACCGAGTTGGAACTGGTTGTGCCTGTAATAGTTCCTATCTGTGCCTGTCAGTTCAAGCATTTTGAGATTGCTTTCAGAGCAGTCTGATACTTTTTCTTTTTTTTTTTAATGTTGGGGAACCTCTCCAAGGCAGGATCCTTCGGACCCACCCTTACAGAGTAAACTCCGGTCCCGTGCACCGCACCCTCGGAAGTTTCAGAGCGGTCTGATACATATATGGAGCTCATAACGGGTGGCTTTTTTTCTGCTGTATCAATTCAAGCATTTTGAGGTGGTTTTCAGAGATATCAGATACATTTATTGAGTTTGTAACAACTTTTATGTTGGGAATGATCATTCAAAAGAAATGCAGATACATGTAAATTTGGAATTCGCGTTTTAGTTGCCATCTTTGCCCTTCTTGTTGATGATTCAATTCTGTGACCTATTGCAGATAAACATTTGGAAAGCTAGCCCAAAATTATCGACCATTATCTTTGTGTTGGTTATTGTGAATTCAAGCTGTCCCTGCAAAGATATACAAATGGACAGCTGGAGTTTTGGGGCTCAGGTGCCCTGTACCCACCAGATAAACACAATCCAATAAATATCGATCATGAAATCAAGAAAATTAAATAGATATAATTATTGAATAATGTTATATACAGTTATGAGTTGTATAAGTGTTACGCATTTTTTTAAAAAGGTGTGGGGTTTATCAATAAAAAATTTATTTTCTCATATGGATCTCATATTTATCCTTTGGCCTTCGTTTATGTATTTTATGACTGTAAATATCTCTCTCGTAATTATTTTCCTCCTCCAGTACGGAACAGATGTGAGATACTTGGGTTGAATTATTTAATTGAAATGTGTTACTTATAAGTTTATACATGTATAGACGCATCACTTATTATTGGGATTTATTACATTTATATAAATTTAAAATGCATATATATATATATATACTAGCTAATATGGCAAGCTTTTACATCTGTAATGTCTTTTGTGTTAATAAACAAACTGGCAAATATATTTTTTCTTCATTGACCTCATTGTTGGACTATTTGACTCTAATCTGATGCAATTCTTGTCGAGAGTTTGCGCACCCTTGAAATTAATCGAAATTTTATTCAAGAACACCCGATACCAATAAAAAAAATATGATTTTATGCAACAGTTTAAGAAATCAACAAGCTAAGCTTTCTTTAATGAATAGTGCCAAACTATTGCCTTTTTAAGAGGATAACACTTTGACATCTCGGTTTCCCGAGCACAAAAGCTGTGGAAGAAAAGATCATCTTGTTCAAAACTTCTTTAAAAAGTTGCTCCTATTTTCAGTTATTTTATTACAGAAGTTTATATAAAAAGTGACCTTTGGTGTCCGTTTTAACTGTCTGATCAAAACTTCCTGGGAGGTTTGAGGATTAATATGAGAATTTTATGTTTTGTTTTAAAGTATAAAATATTATTTTTTAGTTTTGAGATTGGAAAAAGTTGAATTGGGATTTGAAAAAGTTGTATTGCGATTTGAAAAAGTTGAATTGTTTATTATATTTTGTATGGAAATTTGAAAAAAGTGTAATGATGAGTTGAGATGAGATGAGATGAGAATTTTTAAGAATTCTTGTGCCCCAAACCAGCCCTTAGTCATACTTATCCTAAACTTTAAGAGAAATACTCTAGTAATGTAATTCGATTTTTCAGGTTTTAGTAAGGGAGTAATGTTAGATATAAGTACGAATCTTTTAAAAAAACAAAGAGACCTCTACTGAAAAAGTGGATTTTTTTTGGGATGAAGTATATTTTCTTTTTTCAAAAAATCTACATCTTGTACAATCTAAATCCGTGTCTAGCACTACTCTTTCCAAAAGAATCTGATCTTTTTATTTTAAAAAGAGAAATATTTTAAACACGAAGAGATTCTACAAAATAAATCTATAAACTAACATGGTTCAATGTGGTATGTTAGATTGTAAAATTACTTTTATTGTAAAGTAGATTTAACGAATCATATGACGTTATGTCAGTTTGTGAATTTATTTTTGTAGGATCTCTTTGTGTATGCACTTCTCTTTTAAAAGGCAGTATACTTTTTTTAGATTTTTCTTAAAATGTCCTAAAATTTTCAAAAGAAAAATATATATTTTATCATTTTTATGTTATTAATAAATAATTATTTGATATTTGTGAAGCACAGATATATATTTTAATCATCTTATTATATAATGTAATCTTAATTAAAAATTAGTACATATAAAAATAAATTTTAATTACACAATCTATTACCTGGTTGAAAATATTATTTTCATCCTTATTTCCAGAATATCTAATAATTGTTTCTAGTTTAAAGTATGTTTCAACGAAATAATTGTCATTAATATGAACAAGACAATATTTAAGGTAGTAATTTCCCACTTCTATAGAAGATCCTTTGACTCCGTCTCGGTCGTTTTCTTTTCTTTTATGTTTATTCGCTTACAAATATCTCTCTCTCTCTCTCTCCATCCAATCTTTGTTCTTCCTTTTCCCACTTCAGAAGATGAGCTAGATTAGCTCGAGAGATTCACAGTACGCCTCTTTAATCCCTCTCTCCGTCTCTCGCTTTTCCATCCGATTTCAGTTGCTATCATATATACATATGTATATATGTTTTTACTTGTGTATATGTTTTTACTTCTATATATAGTTTTTCAAATTGGAATTTTGCGTCGGATTTTAAGTTTTTAGTGTACCTTTATTGGGTGAGTGTTAGAAGTAGATTAGTTTTTGGAGCTGTTTTGGGAATCTGGAGGTTTGGAGAAGTATAGTCGTAATCTTAAAGACGATTTTGTTTTGGCCATAATCACTCTTGTTCATGCCCTTTTCCTTTTTATTCTAGATGTAATTATTGAAATCCAGTGGTCAACGTAGTGCCAATAGTTGGTTATGCTTTTAAGAATGGCAAAGCTATAGGAATCGGCTTTTTTAAGTATATGATTGAGGTTTATTGCATTTGAGTGGCCCTATTTGAATGTGTTGGAAATGATTTTGTAAAAGTTGCGGCTTTTAATTTGATATGATTTTGCTTTGACTTCAAGATTTTTTTTTTTTTTTATGTCGGAACCTCTCCAAGGCACCCACCCCTGCAGAGTAAACTCCGGTCCCGTGCACCGCACTCTCGAAAGTTTCCTTACACGGAGACTTCAAGATAATTTGTATCTTGTATAGAAAAACATGTGAACGTGCTAATTGGACTATCTGGTTTCAATGCTTGATAACTTTGGCTTTGGAAAATGGAGAAAATAGATTTTTTTTCTTTTACTAGATAGCTGACTGACTTTAGTTCCAACACTCGTAATGTATGATAATTAAAATCGTGATTTATCTAACTGGATGCTCTTATTCGCTGTCGCAATCTATCAAACACATAGGTTGGGCGAACTTTTGAAACATAAGAGTCCTTGAAGTTTTCATCTCCTTATGCTGCATCTCTTATTTCTTCCACTATAGATGCAAGGCATCTGTGTCAACTCCTTAGCTTAATTAGCTTGAAAGATTTAGGTTATCAAGAGGTACAGAAGTCTTGAGTTTGTGGTTGGAAATTAAAGAGTTTCTAGTGTCATATTTCCCCGGCCGCTTGGTCTTAAACTTGTTGTACAGCCCAAGCTTTTAGGTGGATTCGATTAATTTGATCAGCTGATCAGTTTGCATTTTAATATGAATTATTTCATTGTTTGCAGGTTTTTTAATGTTGTAAGGAATGTTGGATTGTGGTTATTAGGTCAAAATACATGGGTGGCCAGCGCGAGAAGTTTGTTAGGTACCAAATTAGTTCTTCGCACAATTATTGCTGTAAATTTATGAAACAGAAGAAAGTTGGTCTGTTTATATATTGAGAAATGATGTGTACTTATAAAAGAGAGTATATTTTATTTTTACCGGGTTTTTATATCGTCTGAAAATATCTTTTTGGAAAGTGTATAAAATGACCATGCGAGTTAGCTATCACATGTTGGTACATATGCAAGTTTTACTTTATGAAATTGATGGGTATGAGATCTCTTTGCCAGTTATTTCTGTTTTTTATGGCCATAATTATGCATAAATTGCGATAGTAAAGTTAAAACTTTCTTAGAGCAGAAGTTGTTTTCAATCACTTGTAACTCGTAGCTGTTTTTACACAAGTAAGTTGAATCTTCCCATTTTTTTAAAAAACTATGTAAAGTTTTATCCAAAGTTCGTGGTTCATGGGATGATGGGAAGGCTTTGAGTTTTGTTTGAAACTTCCAAATTTATTTTCAATTCAATCATTTTTTATCTGTTTATCGCTTTCATTTGTTGACCAAGGTCAGTTTCAATTCCATTATACAACTTTTGATACTCGCCTTCACCATTGTAGATATTTTTTTGTAAGGTAAATTTTAATCAAAGCGCAAAGGAGCACAATCCAAGTACACTGGAATTATACAATAGGTTGTAGATATACTTAATAGTAATAAAAGGAGAAAAAAAACCTAGATGTTGCTTAAGTCATACAATGGATTGTGATCGTGTAAAAAACCAGGGTTATTGTATCCCTACTCGAACCTCTCCCATTATTTATTGAAAATCACTCGTGGTTGGAGAATGCTGCAAGAGTTAAAATACCTTTATGCTCCCATCTTCTTATGATTAGCCAAACGCCCACAACAACACTCTCTTCTAATGTTCTACAAATCTTTTGAATGCTTGTTCTTCTTGCTTGTCTTGGCTGGGTGTATGTCCTTTGCATACTTCCTGTGAATTTGGGTTGTGCCCGTAGGCCGTAGTGCTCTTTTTAATGAAATTTTTGGTATCTACTTATCAAAAAAACGTTGTTTATTGTGATTGTGTATGAGCTTCATTTTTTTCTGCTATGGTATAAGAAGCATCTTATTTCGTGCATGGTGGCACTTTTTTTTCCCAGGTTGGATGACTTGGATTCTACATTATCATCATCTTCTAATACTGGAGTAAATAAATGTGGGTTTGATGTTGATGGATTTCGCCATGCTGCTCATCCAAGAGATGGAACATCTAGATCGTTTAAGAGGGGAATGAGAAAGGGATCTGAAGGGCTTAAGTCAATTGGTCGATCACTTGGATTTGGGGTTTCTCATGCCGTTTTTCCAGAAGATCTTAAAGTTTCAGAGAAGAAGATATTTGATCCTCAAGACAAACTCCTCCTTTTCTGGAATAAACTCTCTGTCATATCATGCATTTTGGCTGTATCTGTGGATCCACTTTTTTATTATCTTCCGGTCATTAATCGATCTTCAGCTTGCATTGGTATAGATCGAAAGTTAGCTATCACAGTTACTACATTGCGGACAATTTTCGACACTTTTTATCTCATTCACGTGGCCCTTAAATTCCGAACAGCTTATATTGCCCCATCG
This sequence comes from Pterocarya stenoptera, assembly GCA_003123785.1. Classification (NCBI taxonomy): domain Eukaryota; kingdom Viridiplantae; phylum Streptophyta; class Magnoliopsida; order Fagales; family Juglandaceae; genus Pterocarya; species Pterocarya stenoptera. The sequence goes on along the minus strand of QEOT01002206.1, from coordinate 309,505 downwards.
TCCCGGGTTTTTGGACGGGGTGAACTTGTGATAGATCCTGCACAAATAGCCCGGCGATACCTGCGGCGGTTCTTTATCATTGATTTTATTTCTGTGCTACCCCTACCACAGGTTCAGAAGTTCATCTACTTTGATTCCATTTATCTATTCACTAGGCTGCATGCTTCCACCCCATTCATACTTTCTCCCCATGTAGTTGGATAGTGCCTTTTCACTCATTAATAAAACTGATCTTCTTTATCAAAAAAAGGGGAAAAAAAATGCTGCGCATTTTGCATCTTTGTTTGTATGCTGTTGAAATTATACAATTGTGATGCAATATACAGCAAAAACAGTTAAGCTGACTGTTGTTTCATCATGATTTCCATGAGAACCATGTAGTGTATTACTCAATTATTTAGTTTCCTTGTTTACCTTAATTTTATATTTGGACTGAGTGAATTTGCAGTGATACACACTTTATTACGTCGACAGTGTCCCTTTTATTTTACATTGCAGTCATTCCCAATACATCACATTTCACTTTTTGCTGCTGAAGTGTTTTATTTTATGTAGGGTAATTACTATTTCCCCCTTTTTTTGCATAATTAATAATATTTTCATCCATCTGCAAGACTCCTATTCTAAAAATATAATGGAGAGATATATGAAAACGATTGCTTTTACTGAAAAATTTTGTTTAAATCTTTCAATGAGAGAAGCTTTACAATGATTGAGTTTTTTATTTGATATGGGTATATGTGCCCTTTGTGCCTCTAACATTGTATTAGAGCCTTCTCTGTTTATTTTGTTTATTTATTCTTTGGCTCCACTTGCTAGTCTTGTTGGTCGCTGTTTCATTTGATCCTGTTTGTTTGTGAATTCGTTAGATTCTATTTCTATTGGGCCTGGGTGTGAGGGGAATGTCAAGAGAAGTCTTATATCGCTCAAGTTTCATATTTGATATCGGTTTATGTACTAGCTGGGCTTCTTGACTGAATAGTTCAAGCTTCTGGGTTGGATGTTAAATACCCTCACTCGAAAATTATGGAGCTTCTCATATGTCAAAACGCCTAAAATTAAATGATATATAGTCCTTTTTACTTGTGTCTACTGGCATGCCCCAATGACATATGATCTCACTAGATTTTTTGGCCAAGATGTAGCTGGAATTTTTGGCCCCATTTTCATGATGTGTTGTTTACCTCTAAGTGAATTTTGGTGTCTGTATAGGATGCTTTTTCATTGTTCCTTTAAGATGTGCTAGAATAGAAATCAGTAGAGTTCTAAAAAGTGTGTTGCATTGTAAATTTATAACTTCCTACTTGAATATTTGCAGTGTTAAAAGAACATCAAGACTAAATCCTTTTTTTTCATCATTTCTCAAACCGTGCAGATTGTGGTTTGGAGATTTCTTCAGAATTCAGAAGGTTCAGATGTAATGGCTACAAAACAGGCCTTGTTTTTCATTGTATTACTTCAATATTTTCCCAGATTTCTTCGAATATTACCTTTAACTTCAGAACTTAAAAGGACAGCCGGTGTATTTGCTGAAACGGCTTGGGCAGGTGCTGCATATTACTTGCTACTATACATGCTCGCTAGTCATGTAAGTTTCTTTTTGGTTTGGTATTGTTTATCTAATTGATTTTAGCTAATATCAAAATATTGAAAATATATATTTGTAAGAAAAAGCATGGTTTGGCATGGAAAGAAAACTTTTTACTGCAGAAGATACATTATTTTCAACCAGGTACATATTTATAATCATACGGGATACAGCAATTGCATCAGCCTGTTACCCCGGCGTACCTTTGATCCGTTGAGTGAGAGACCTTCCACGCGGTGCATTTCCTGCTTTATTTGACATTTAAGAAGTATTTTAGATCAATTATTCTATGGAATATGTTGGAAAAGATGTCATGAAATTCTCAATGTAAAAGCAAACAATGCGAATGAAGTAGGACCAGCAAATAAACATATCTAAACAAACAATGCATTGATAGAATTCTGGCAGAATTACAGAGTGAAGCTAAAACCCATTATGATTTATCAAACAAAGAAGGCAAAACAAAGGCAATTGATTCACATCCAATGTAGCAAAAGAATCATTCTTGGATTTATAGCCAAGAAGATTTGCCGTTAACTCAGAAATATTAATTTAGTCGAGGCCATATTGTTAAGTGGCTTCTAAATATAATTGCACACCCCCAGGTCAAGAAAACTGCACCATAATTTTGTCCTTCCCTAAGTGAGCCCAAATTAGAATGTTGATTTTTTTGTCAAACAAACAACAGAGAAAATTTGTTTCTAAAATTTTGGGAATCATACCCCAATGCACCAAATTTTTATATTAATTACTAACTATCCAATTTATATAGTTTTATTCTTTTATATTCGGCAATTTGTCCCAGAAAAAAACAAGACGACAGGTTATGTGGTATATGTTTGAGTAAAACATTTTTATTTTACTTATAAAAAAAGATGAGTAAAATATGCAAGAATGATTTTATTTGTTAGGATTTTTTTTTTTCCCTTCCAGGGCTGGGATTCATTTTCGTAGTGACATGTGCCTAACTTTTGTAGTATTTGATTGCATGCATTTTCACTTTAGGCTGAGAAACCCATTATAGAACTTATAATTTGCCATCTTTGAACCCATTTCGGAGAAGAGGCCAAGGAAGAGGACCTGCAACATTACCTTGAACTTTAAGAACACTTTATGTGATTCTTCTCCCTACCCACTTTGGTTATTTCATTTGTTTATTGCAAACAATCGAAGAACTAACAGTTAGTGGTAAAATCGACTTTTGCTTACAGACAATGCATTCTAATATAGGATGAGGATCTTATGACACCCACATTTTGAATCCAGCTAAAATTCTGTAAAGGTGGAGAATATCTTTTTATATATATATATATAATTAATAAGAGTTTTATTTCCAAGAACAGGCATAGCCCAAGTACACATGAAGTATACAAAGGAAATACCTACATACAGAAGCTATAAAGATAGAAAAAACTAGAATAACTCCAACACATCATCACCATTCATTACGAATATCTTGTCATCCTTCAGATATTTTGTAGCATCTGCACCATTATATGGTTCAATAATGATGTGTGGCCAAAGCTATTAAAGAGTTTTAACTTCTCACAATGTTGTCTTATTTGAGTTTCTCATGTTGGGTGTTAAATTTTTTGTACTTTTAAGAACTTCACCACCAAATTACCAATACTTTTTTTTTTTTGATAAGTAAATAAGTAGCTTTATTGAATAGAATGAAACTAGGCAATGCCCAAGTACACAGGATGTATACAAAGTGAGACACCTAATTGCATTCTAGTGAGCTGATAAGAAGATAGAAACACATGGACATTCCCACCCTTCAATACAATAGCAGAAAACCACTGTAAAAGAGAGAATATAAAAAAATTCCAAATTTCCCCCACTGCACGCTCCTTGTTGTTAAAACACCTCCCATTCCTTTCCGACCATAGACACCACATTAAGCACAAAGGTATCATACGCCACGCTGTTGCCAATTGTGCACTAATATGCCTCATGTTCTAGCACGCTAGTAATTCCACCACACTCTTAGGCATTACCCAACTCAGTCCGGCTCTATCTAGGATACCAGCCCATAATTCCCCCGCCACCTCACAATGTAAAAGCAACTGATCTATCGATTCTCTATTCCTTTTACACATGTAGCACCACTCTATGACCACCATACCCCGCTTCCTTAAATTATCAACCGTCAAAATCTTTCCGAGCTTAGCTGTCCAAATAAAAAACACAACTTTAGATAGAGCTAGTGCCTTCCAAATACTCTTCCACTGGAAGAAAGTGGGTTGTTGTACTGTTAAAGCCTTGTAAAATGATTTAACAGTAAACTTTTTTCTCCCCATGTGAATCCACAACATACGGTCACCCCCATTTCCTCCTACCTTTGCTGAATACAAGTAACTATAAAAGGCTGCCATCTCATCAAGTTCCCAATTCTGAGCATTTCTAGTAAAAGTGACATTCCAAGTTACCGTCCCATTGGCACAACACAGCAAATCTGAAACTGCCGCTTGCTGATTTCCAGCCATGTTAAATGCGACTGGAAAGACAATGGAAAGAAGGCTCTCCCCACTCCAAGCTTCGAACCAAAAGCGGAGTCTTGCTCCATCACCCACTCCAAACCTAATATGTTTTTTAAAGGTGTTCCACCCCTTTCTAATAAATTTCCATAGGCTTACTCCATATGACCCCCTACCCTCCTTAGTACACCATCCCCCCCACTCACTACCATACTTGTGTTCAATTACCTCTCTCCACAACGAGTTCCCTTCCATTTGATACCTCCACAACCACTTACCAAGAAGGACCTTGTTGAAGATGCTCAAGTTTCACACCCCTAACATTCGCAATCGGACAGCACACCCTTTGCCAACTTACAAGGTGAAATTTGATTTCCTCCCCCATTCCACCCCACAAGAAAGCTCTAAACAACTTATCAATACGGTTAGCCACTCCCACCGGTAATGGAAAGAGGGAAAGATATTAAGTAGGAAGGTTGGAAAGGGTACTTTTAATAAGTGTTAACCTCTCCCCTTTTGATAGATATAGCCGCTTCCACCCCAATAATCTTTTCTCAATCTTTTCTACCACCCCATCCCAAATGCTCTTTGCTTTAAATGACGCCCCCAATGGGAGTCCAAGATATTTCATAGGCAGTGAAGCAATTTTACAGCCCAACAACTCTGCTAGAGAAGCAATATCACTCACAACCCCCACCGGTACTAATTCCGACTTCCCCAAGTTCACCTCAAGTCCCGAAACAGCTTCAAGATACAACAAAACCGCTCTTAGAGCTTGAATCTGGTCGCTAACAGCGTCACAGGAGATAAGCGTATCATCCGCAAATAATAAGTAAGAAATAGAACTGACACCATTACTGTTGTTGCCCACCGAAAAATCAACAATAAATCCCCCCTAACGGCAGCCTCCACCATGCGGCTCAAAGCCTCCATTACTAAAACAAAGAGGAATGGTGATAGTGGATACCCTTGTTGCAAACCCCTCGAAGACTGAAAAAAACCACAAGATTTTCCGTTGACTAAAACAGAAAACCGAGCGGTCAAAACACAGTGTTTAATCCATTCGCACCACCTGTTTCCAAAACCACATATTCTCAACATATAGAATAGGAAATCCCAACACACATGATCATAAGCCTTTTCCATGTCTAACTTGCAAAGGACCCCCGGAATGCCTTCTCTTAACCGGCTGTCCAAACACTCATTTGCTATCAAAACGGAGTCCAAAATTTGCCGACCCCGAACAAAAGCACTTTGAGGTTTGGAAATGAGTTTTTCCATCACCAAACTCATGCGATTAGCTAAAACCTTTGAAATGATCTTGTAGATCCCACCTACCAAGCTAATAGGCCGGAAGTCTTTCAAATCATGGGCACCAACTATCTTTGGGATAAGAGCAATGAAAGTAGCATTTAATGACTTCTCAAACTTAAGATTAGAATGAAAAGCGTGGAAAATCTGCATCACTTCCTCCTTCACCATCTCCCAACACTCTTGAAAGAAAGCCATAGAAAAACCATCCGAGCCCGGGGCTTTATCTTTGCACATACCTCTCACCACTAGATGCACCTCCTCTTCGACAAACGGCCTCTCCAACCAACTTGTTACCTCCGAATCGAGCTGGTCAAAAATTACACCATAAAGTTTGGGGCTCCACTCTACTTTTTCAGCTAGGAGCTCCTCATAGTACTTCACTATATGGTCTTGGATCTCTTCAGAAGACTGTAACACATTTGAGCCTGAATGAAGGACTTCAATAGCGTTGTGGCGCCTATGAGAATTGGCCACCTTGTGAAAGAACTTAGTGCATTTATCTCCCTCCTTCAACCAAAGCGTCCTTGATTTTTGCCTCCAAGATATTTCCTCCATCAATAAAACTTTCTCAATTTCGGCTACCACCACATTCTTCTTGACAAAGAGTCCTCATTCACCTCCCCTTCCTCCAATACTTGCAGCTCATCCCAAAGAATATTTTTCTGCACTTCCGTATGTCGAAATACTTCTTCATTCCACTTCTTTAAGTCAACCGTTAGAGCTTTAAGTTTGCCCGCCATTATGAAACTAGGTGTTCCATCAAAAGAATAAGCTTCCCACCAAGCCCTTACCTTCTCCACAAATCCATCAACTTCCAACCACATATTCTCAAATTTGAAGGGACGCCTAATCCCATGAATGCCACCACAATCAAGCAAAATTGGAAAATGATCGGAACATACCCATGACAACCTTTTCTGACATAGGTCCGGAAAGTGCGTCTCCCACGAAGGGGATACTAGAAATCTATCCAACCTTGACCACCCTCGACTGTTGGACCAAGTATAGCACCCCCCCCCCCAACCAAAGGAAGATCCACAAGATTCAACTCTGAAAAGTTTTCCATTGCTCTTGTCTACGTAGATGTCCCCGCCTTCTCACTAGGGAACCGAACAATGTTGAAATCACCACAAAAAATCCAAGGTAAGTCCCATAAAGAATATAGACCCGCAAGAGCCCACCTCCACCCATCCTCAGTATTCCTAAAAGATATAGCCATAGAAAAGGACCCGATGCAATCCTCTACCATCTCCACCACTCTCCTATCCCATGTCACCAACACACCTCCCGAAGCCCCCGACGAAGCTAAATAACACCACCCCACAAATGAACAACCCCACAAACTGCGGATTATACCTCTATCAACACCACACAATTTAGTCTCTTGTAGGCAAACAATATCAACTTTCCAACTATGGAGAAGAGATCTAAAGCGAAGACGTTTATTCACGTCATTAATCCCTCTTACATTCCAAGACAGTATTTTAGGCTTCATTAACAAAAAGTAGAGTCCCTCCCTTTTGTTCTATCTCTCCCCGAAGTTCCCTCCTTGTTATCATAATTGATAGAGCATTGCAATCGTTTCAACTCTCTCTCCTTTCTAACAGCTGACTTCATGGTCATGGAGCGGCCAACTGCAATGGCTATTAGGAGAGCCATGAATTGTTCTTCAAAGACAGCATCATACTTCCCTCTTATGTACACCAAGACTCAAGTAGCCAACAACAAAGTAAAAACAGCCCTCTTTCTCAATTAAACTACATTTTCTTTCTGTCAAAAACTAATTGAGCAATGTTGGGCCTAACTCCCGAGTCCCGAACGAGATATCTCCTCAATGTTAGATAATCAACTTCAAACTAATAAAATGGAGGAAAATGGAAGAAGTTAAATGACTTCGATCTGGGAGAATCTTTTTGCTAGAAGTGTGATCTTTTGTTTGAAGCATATGAAGATGCTTTTGTCATGGTGATCAATTGTCTACAGTTGAAAGATGTGTGGCATGGTAATTGTTGATGTATGTGTACAATGAGTGGAGGTTGCTTGATCATAGGAATTGCAGATCAGCTGCAAGTTTTATACAAGTCCCTAAAATGTCCTTTTCTTTGAGCTTAAACTACAAGCATTAAAATTTAGCTTGTTTTTGCTTATCTGAGCATGATTCTAGTATTGATCAGCTCTTTAAGTTGCCTTTGAAAGGTGGTATAAAATTGAGGTAAAAAAGAAGGAAACTCTTGGATTGTTAGAATGTTTTGTTCCATGTATCAAGTAACTCTGGTTGCTAACATGCTGGAAGCGCTTAGTTGTCACAAAAGCAGTAAAATTTGGAACTATCCAATTTTTCCTCCTAGGGACTATCTGGATTGAGTTTATAATATTAATGACGACGACGACAGCAACAATACTTACAATGCCTGTTGAACTTGGCCTGGATCTTGGCTTTGTTTTTGAGATCCTTATATGATTGGATCATAGCCTTCAGTGGTGTTCTTCTTCCTTTCTAGTTTTATGGACTTTTTAAATTCAAATTGTGCATTTAATAGGTACATTTCCTGTGTACCTAAATCTTCTTCCTTTTTTCTTCCAATTAAATCATATTGAAGAAAAAGATGACATTTCCTCTGACATTTAGCTTTAATAACTTATCATGCAATTTATTTTCCTGTTAAAATAATTCATTTTAGAGAAGCATCTGCAATCCTATTTAAATCTCTCTTATGTTTTCAGTAGTCTGTTTGATTTTAATATTGATTCTATAAAGAAAGAAACAACCCATTTGTAGGACACATTTTCTATTCAGTGTATGAATCTTTGCAGATAGTTGGGGCATTCTGGTACCTCTTAGCTGTAGAGCGCAATGATGCGTGCTGGCAGCAGGCTTGTTCAGATAGAGAAGATTGCAAAAGATCATTGTATTGCAGCAAGCAAACCATGGGAGAGACGAGCTGGCAGACTCTGCTCGATTCAAACTGCTCAGCAGATGATAACTCACCATTTGATTTTGGAATATTCAAAAATGCTTTGTTATCTGAAGTCGTCTCATCCAAGAAGTTTGTCTCTAAATACTGTTACTGTCTGTGGTGGGGGCTACAGAATTTAAGGTATGTTAACGTTTCTTTTTTCCCTTCAGGAGATGCTCTCTAAATGAAAGGAGAGTTGGTTATTTTGCCTGGTGTGGAGTCATTTCAGTTTGGTATTTCCCTTTTTGGAATTTTGCTTATTTGTGCATTCAGATTATTGATGCCAATTCTTTGCTGAATGACGTAGTAGTAACGGTGTGCTGCCACTGCTCATATTTATCTGGCATTTGGATGCGTAACTTTTTTTTTTTATACTTATTAGATATTTTATTGATAAGTACACAGAGTATACAAGAGGTACACCAATCTAGAAGGTGAGAAAGATACTAAAAATTCATGCAAGTTGAGTTCATCAAAGTTTATAGATACAGTGCAAAGAGAAAGATTATAGATAAGGAAGTTCTTGAGCTCCTCCACCGTCTGCTCACTGTCTTCAAAAGTTCTAAATACACAAAATGAGGCAAATAGGGACTTTCTCCCATTCCAAATACACCAAATGAGGCAAATAGGGACCATCTTCCATACAGCTGTAATTTGCAGGCTGCCACCTAGTTTTCTCCAAGCAGAAAAAGCTCCGCAATTCCTCCAGGCATGACCCAAGCCAATACCCAGTTTGGTATTATCTTTTTGTTGGTTGATCTTAGTCACATGACATTGATTGACCATAGTCATCTGAGCTTATATATTCATTGACCACCATAAATTTTACACAGTTGAAACCATTGGATTACAAACGCATGTGGTTCCACACTTCCACTTAGATCCATGCATCTAAAATGGCATCTGTTGTTTCTGCCACACCTTGCCCTCTGAATGCAACAATATGTCCACGTAAATTATCAGCTGCAGCCTCAAACCCATGAAACTAGGAATTTGGGTAATGAACATTGTCTAGGTTATCCATTCAGCATAATAATACACTCGTGATTTGTCCTTCTTAATGAATTTTGTCTAACATCCATTCAACATGCCAACATTGTCTATGTTAGCTGAATCACTTGCGTGAATGACAAAATAAAAATGGACAATTAGTTTAAAGTTCCCAGTCTATTTAACTTCATCCAATAATATAAAATGCAACCATGGTTACCCATCCACTCATTATCTGAAAACTAGAGCTATAATTTGAAGTAAGCTTTTCTAATGTTAGAAATAATTACATTTAATTTTCCACATTTTGACTACATTTCCTTGTTTTTTCTGTAGTACACTTGGCCAGGGACTTCAAACCAGCACGTATCCTGGGGAGGTTATATTTTCCATAGCACTAGCCATACTTGGACTCATCCTCTTTGCACTTCTGATTGGCAACATGCAGGTAAACTTGTTGAATCATATGTTTTGCTTGGGGACTACTGACGTTTCTGGTGATGGTGCGGTGATAGTGCATTTTCATATATAGGCAGCCTTGAATTTGGTCAACAAGATCAATCCTTGTTGGATGCTCATTGGAAACAAAAATTGTGCTTGTATTTATTTAGAGATGAACAGAAGATGTGAACTGCCCAATAAGAACAGAATTCGAAAAAAATAACAGTGTAGCTACCCCCATATGTAGTAATTATAATCTTCAATGCTCAAGTTCTGCTGTCTGCTGCATTTGTTCTCTCTTTTTTTCTTGGAATTTTCAATTAGAGAGAGAGAGAGAGAGAGAACATGGGAGGGGAGTGAAATTTTCTATATACTGTGGATATTAGCTTCCTTTCTATTTCTCTAGATGCATGTCTTTCGAAATCTTGCCACTGTGGAAGAGTCTGGAATGAAAAGCGGAATATGAAATTCTGGATATTGGTATTGTTGCAGACCTATCTTCAGTCGCTTACCATTCGGCTCGAGGAGATGAGGGTTAAAAGGCGTGATTCGGAGCAGTGGATGCATCATCGCTTGCTCCCACAGGACCTTAGGGAGCGGGTTAGACGGTATGATCAGTACAAGTGGTTGGAAACACGTGGGGTGGACGAAGAGAGTTTGGTCCAGTGTCTACCAAAGGATCTTAGGAGAGATATCAAGCGACACCTCTGTCTGGCGTTAGTGAGGAGGGTAAGATTGTTAATCCTTTTTGGTACACGTATCTGTCCTTTTCATTGGTGGGGATGTAAACATATAAGTCGCACAAGATACAACTGAGCATTGCGACAATTTTATCCATATCAAAAACTAGGAAAAAAGATCATTTTCTATGTTGCAAAACGTTTTAATCCCAAATCTTTTAGCATTCCACTTTTTTTTGAATCACAAGGATCCAGAAACTTGTTATTTACTTGATGAATAAAAAAATAATTTTTGAATGATAATAGTTTCTGTTTTCCATCATATTGTGCATAACTTTCTACCCGTTAATTATTGAGTTTTTCTCATTTAACTCATTAACCCAAGTACTTCAACAAGGGCTTTCAAGTTGTCATATCTGCCAAAGAAAGAACTTGAGGTCATTATTAGGATACTACATGTTCTTGAGAAGTTGGTATCTGTCTTTGTGTACATTCTCTTGTATCCGTTCTCTGTACTCAGGCTACGCTTATTTCTTGTATTAATAAAAATCTGTTTTCTTATTGAAAAAAAAAAACAGAAGAAGTTGCATCTGTCTTTGTCATCTCTCCATGGGATCTGTGCTTGTTGCAGTTTCCCATCCTACTGGCCAGTGTTATTGGTGTTGTGGTTTGTAAATATGGTAAATTGTTTTGTTGATAATTGTAGGTTCCGCTATTTGAGAACATGGATGAGAAGTTGCTTGATGCCATTTGCGAGCGACTGAAACCCTGTTTATTCACAGAGAGTACTTACATTGTTCGTGAAGGAGATCCAGTTGATGAGATGCTTTTTATCATACGCGGTCGCCTTGAGAGTGTAACCACCGATGGTGGGAGGAGTGGGTTTTTCAACCGCAGTTTACTGAAAGAAGGTGATTTCTGTGGGGAGGAGCTTCTGACCTGGGCACTGGATCCCAAATCGGGATCTAACCTCCCATCTTCTACTCGGACAGTGAAGGCTATAACAGAGGTTGAGGCTTTTGCCCTAATTGCTGAAGAGTTAAAATTTGTTGCAAGTCAATTTAGGCGCCTTCACAGTAGACAGGTTCAGCACACCTTCCGTTTCTACTCACAGCAGTGGAGGACTTGGGCTGCATGCTTTGTCCAAGCGGCATGGCGTCGATATTCCAAGAGGAAGATTATGGAGCTTCAGCGCAAGGAAGAAGAAGAGAGAGCAGAAGGGTCAGCAGGGACCCACAACAATGTTGGTGGAGGTTCATACAGTCTTGGTGCCACTTTCTTAGCTTCCAGGTTTGCGGCAAATGCACTTCGTGGTGTTCATCGAAATCGGAATGCAAAGACTGCCAGGGAACTGATGAAACTGCAGAAGCCCCCAGAGCCTGATTTTGCTGTTGATGATGCAGAATGACTCGTTTGATATGGCTCATGGCTGAATTTTTTAGGACTTCATTTAAAGGGACTAAAAACAATGTAATTCTAGTACAGGATGTCAAACTTTGTATAGAAGTTGTACGGATTTTCTGGGAGAAAAGGTGAAAGAAAAAAAAACAAAAGTAAATATGTTGTTTCCTCGTTTGCCCTTAAAAATTAAGAGCCAAGCTGTTGGAAGATTGAACTTTAGGCCTGCCAGACGTTATGAAGCCTGGTAAATAGACTCTGGTTGGTAACATTCTGTAGATATTGTTAAAAAAAAAAAAAAATCTGTAGATATTGTTGCAGAAATGGTACTCACCAAGTTTTCCTTTCCCATATTTCATGGTTAAAGTTAATTATAGGCACGCGAAGATGAAAATGAATAAACTAATTCAACTGGACAAATCAAGGGGGGCAAAGAGCAAGAAAGAAGGACGAAAGCTATATTGCCATCACAAGTTCATGTTCCAGTAATGGATGATGCTATAAATGTTCATTTACCAAGCAGCTGTAGTTGGACACAATTACTAAGTATTGCTTCCCAGCACGAGACCTGTTCATCAATTATGCCATAAGACTGGTACAGCAGTAGGTAAACTTGAAGGGGAAAGAGAAATCACTTGACCAATTAGAACTGAAATATCCCTTCCATGAACCTTATAAAATAAAGGAGGAAAATGGTCCAGAATTGTAATTACGAGTCACATTCAACTGCGAAAAAGAGTCATTTTTCACGGTGAGACGGGATATCATTTAGAACAGAGGAATATAGATATGATAATAATACTAACTAGAGTGAGGCAGGATATCACTTGGAACAGAATTTTTTTTTTTTTTTCAAGACAACCAGACCGGATCAAGCTCGAATCGGAGATATCGGGGTCGGTGTCAGTGCCGTTGTCCATGATCTATCTTGTATCTTCTTTTACTAGCAAAGCATCAATTGATTGGTTTTTATTAATGCCAGAAACAAGGAAACAACCAGCAGCATGGACACAAGAATCCCAACGTTCTTAAATAGGCATTTGGACAAGTGGTTGCTTAACAATTCCCTCAAATGTCTCATACAAAACAAAAAACAAAAAGAAACAAAGTTGGGCTGTGGGGGGGGGGGGGGGGACGACGAAGAACCTGTATAGAGAAGACTAAGAATAATAACATTTTCTATGAATTAAAATTCAAAAAACTGAACCCAAATGGTAAGTTCTCCCACGTTTTCATCCCATGTAAAACTCTGCGTGTCCACTGGTGTACCAAACAGAAAGTCCCTCACTTGGCAAAAATGAACTAATCAATCTTCACTGATGAGTAGATGAGCCTTGTGAACCAGAAGCAGGCATAGAAACCAATTGTACCAGTCAGCACGAAGAAAGCATATGAAGCGATCAGCATGTAGCCAAAGTACAGGATCCCAGACACTGGCTTAGTGATCTCAAGCTTTGTAAAGAAGTAGAAGGCAGCATAGAGGAAAAGGTAGAGTGCTGAGGAACCTGAAGTCAAATACGACCTCCACCACCAAAGGTAGTCCTCACTGCACAGCTGAAAGTAGCACAGTACAATTGTAATCTCGGCACAAGTGACAATAAGGATGACGAAGACAATGAAGAGGAAACCAAATATGTAATAAAACTGCTGCAACCATATTGAAGTGAGGATGAAAAATAGTTCAATAAAGACAGCACCAAAGGGGAGTATGCCTCCAATCAGGATAGAGAATGCTGGGTTCATGTACCAGGCCTGTTCTGGGATCTGCCTAGGGATCTTATTAGTTTTCACAGGATCCTCAATTGCAGGCTTCTTAAAACCAACATAACTACCCACAAAAACAAGTGGAACTGAGATGCCAAACCACAAAACAACCAGAGCAAACATGGTTCCAAATGGCACTGCCCCAGAAGACTTCTGCCCCCAAATTATAGCATTCAAGATGAAAAAAATGGCAAAGACAGATGCGGGAAATGTGACAGCTGTTTTGAGAGTAATTTTCTTCCATTCTGTTCCCTTGAACATCTTATAGAGACGGACAGATGAGTATCCAGCAAATATTCCCATAAAGACCCAGAGTAGGAGCATAGCTGTCATCAAACCACCTCTGTTTGAGGGGGAGAGGAATCCAAGGACAGCAAAGATCATAGTCACAAGAATCATACCAAAAAACTGAACTCCTGTCCCAACATAAATACAGAGTAAGTCTGAGTTTGATGGAGGCCTGAAAACATCCCCATGCACTAGTTTCCACCCTGTCTCTTCTTGGGCTTCTTCTTGGGTCTCTAATTGGTTGTACTTGGAGATATCCCGGTAAAGTGTCCGCAACATGATCATAGCCACCATGCCCGAGAGGAAAAGAACAATCATCAAAGAATTAACAATTGAGAACCAGTGAATCTGATCATCAGCCATCAGGAGATAGGTATCCCACCGAGATGCCCATTTCACATCACTCTCCTGCAAGGGTTAAACAAAGGACAAGATTTCCATAGAGAATGTCAAAATAAACCCAATGGAAAACAGCAAAATATTTTCTTTAGAAAGAGGCATGATAATTTTTTTTTTTTTATCTGTAACAAAGAGGCATGATAACTGACCTGGAATTCCACATCATATGTAAATATAATTTCCTTCTTAGCTTCAACCTCTTGAGGGGATTCAGAGTTGGTAACTGTGCGTTTTGCATGGGGATCACAGGTTTTTAAACGGGTTTGTTCCTCTTTCCATTGACCGTCATATTCATGTTTGATACTGTATTAATCAAAATAACAAAATATCTTTAAACAGGCAGAAACTATCAAGTTTTTTTTTTTTTTTGGAGAAGTGAACAGGCACGAACTATCATTAGAGTTAAATTTGGAGAAATTAGTGCAGTAATAATAACATATAAAGGAATCCTGGAATAGTAGACTCTAACCTAAATGGTTTGACCTCAAACCCAACAATCCTTGATAGGTCTGTCACTGGATCTTTGTGATATTTGACTGTAAATATTAAGTGATTGTGGATAAAATGCTTTTCTTCCTTGCTCTGCAAACAATTAAGTTAAAAACTCAAAATTGCTTGTAAGACTACATAACTAAAATTTTTGGCTAGCTTGTTAAAACAAATGGTAATTGTGCCAGCACTTACCCCTGCATATTGTCCTCTGAGACCCACATGGAATCCATGTTGATAAACTATTGAATTTTCCTGATCAGGCCTTCTTATAGGAACAACCAGAGGAAGATTATCCAAAATCCTGAAATTCAGCACAAAGATAATAAAAACAAATTATGCCATACAAGTCATGTTCACATAAGATTACAATTCACATTCAAACAGCTCTAAAATACTTCCTCACATGTTCACCCGATACTCATCATCTATCTTTTCCTTGAACTCCTTGGCAGTTTTCGCATCAAGAGTTGTATGACATACAATATTGCACATCTTGGGTTCTCTCATTTTAAACTGAAACAAACAAATTCGTTTAGCAGCTTACCAATCAAACATAAGAGACTGAACAAGAGGACTTGTAAATTGCCTAAAAAGTCTAACTTACTGCATAAGGAGAGTTTTCAATGCGATCACCACGAAGAACTTCCCCAAGATTTTCAGCACTGTCAACTATTTTTCCAGGACGACAATAAGGAAGGGAATAGTAGGAATAAGGAAGTTGGGTTTTGATAGACGTCAATTTGTTCACTTTCACCTTCAAATCATCCCCCTGCAACCAATGTGACATAAAACTTAAAATCTACATCAGATCAATTCATCTAACTGGAAATCATTGCTAGTACACGGCAGCAAAACATGACTACACAATTAGAAAACACATACAGCACACTTGATAAACAATTGGAGGATTGATCCCAATATACACGATTAAAATAAAAAATTAAACCTCTACGAATGAGGGAGTAGACCAGGTACACAGGGTGAAAGTGAACATCTACTTTCATACATCATATGCTCAAGTAACTCAACAGAGATTCAAAAAAGGAGTATTCTTCTCTGCATATGTAAATGTGTATGACCATTTGAACTTCTGAAGCAAAGCTTAACTTCTCTCTCATTCATATAATGAGGTTTCACTGAGAGTATGCTTTATCTACATGAGTTGTGGAAACCCCTTTCACTAAAACTTGGAGACAGAGTCACAAAGGGTACCTATAGAAACTAGGAAGCAATGTGAATCGCAGGAGTCAAGATATAATTTGTTACTAAGCTGCTTAAATCTGCATATTTTAAAGAGCCAATATATATCCCACCTTGCAAATAAAGAAAGGAAAGTTCGGGTAATAAAAATCTGAGAACTTTTTACAAATATAAATACTGTGAAAAAATGAATTCCAATATTAATTTTTATTCCACTTTGGTTCATTTCATTTTTCTCCATGGACCAAATCTCCATCATTTTCGTCTAGATTCAAGAATTTTTCTTCTTTACTTCCTAAAATTTAGTCTAGAAACAGAAACGCATGATTAAAAACAACATTTAAAAGAAATGAAAGCAATACGTATTGAACATCCGTCAATACGTAGCTAAGCATAAGCGAAAAAACACGTTCAAAAAATAAAATTAAACAAAGATTAAATCAATTACAGAAGCAATTATTTTCTCCAGAAAATCAAAATTTAGAATAACTCGCTCGCAATTGCCATGCCTACACAAAGATCCAAAAAACGCTACCAAAGATCCAGCCCTAGATGCAACCACAACACAGGTATACATACACACATATAAAACACGTACATTTTTGAAATCTTGGGGAGCGACACCAGGGAGGTAGAAGCAGTGAGCAGCATGGACGAAGAACAAGACAAAAAGACTCAGACTCAAAGAGATCCACCGGTGAAGAGCGAGAGGTCCTCTCGCCATGGCTTCCGCAGAAATCTGAATTCTAGATCCACCAAAGGCCCGACCTTTCTCTCTCTAAAACCCTCTCTCTCTCTCTCTCTCTCTCTCAGAATCTCACTGGGGACTGGTATATGTGGAAGCTACGAGGCACGAGCCGACCATATTGCTCCTTTATTGCCGTCCGATCTTTTACAAACCACGCGATATGCGGTCGAGATTCGATCACCATAAACTCTTTCGTTCGTCAACGTTTGCTTCCTTCACTTATACGGTTCTAACTTCTACACATCTTTAGAGTACTTTTTTTTTTTTTAAATTCTTTTGTGAATTTCTTAAACTTCTTAATTATTAAAAATAATTTCTTTTTATAATTTTTATTTTTTATAAACTATCATTTCTAATCAATCATTACTTTTTTATTTTTTTTATTTTTTATTTTTTGAATTATGCACAAAAGTGACGAGATCAAAGAAATTTAGATCATTTTTTATCTCATTTCATTTTATTATTATAAATTTTTTAAATTTTTACATACAAAATATAATAAATAATTTAATTTTTTTAAATCACAATATTCTAACAATATTTTATTCAA
Organism: Pterocarya stenoptera; assembly: GCA_003123785.1. Classification (NCBI taxonomy): domain Eukaryota; kingdom Viridiplantae; phylum Streptophyta; class Magnoliopsida; order Fagales; family Juglandaceae; genus Pterocarya; species Pterocarya stenoptera. Next base: position 292,216 of record QEOT01002206.1, on the reverse strand, counting down.
CTTATCTAAAATCATTTCATCTCACTATCCAAACGGACCCTTAATTAAAGATGAATATTAGGATTTTTAGATAATTATCATAAAATATCTTAGGAAATATATGGAATCATAATCCTAATTAAATATTAAAACATCTTAAGATATATTAATTAACTAATTACATAGGGTTATAAATTATAAATAGCCTTTATTTATTAATTACTAGAATAGTTTTTGTACGACTGATTTCGTATATTTTTAAAAATTTAGACAATCACTTGAAATTATATATTACATCATTTTAAAGTGATTCATACGATAAAAATAAGAAGCATTCCACTTCGTTTACTATCAATACAATAATTTTGTTCATAATAAAAGAATGAGTAACTCATGGAGTAATCATTTTTCAGTTCGATATCAATGTCAAACGAGCTTTGCTACTTATCATTTTTACACACTATATTTATTTTTTATTTTATTCTTCTTAAACTAATTGAATTCTTCTACTCATCATCTATACACCGCACATTTGATAAGATAAAAAATAAATAAATAAATAAATGTATGGTGTATGGTGTGTGATGTGTGATGTGTGGAGATGATGAATAGAATATTTCTTTTCGAATAGCGGGAGCGATTAAAATCTTATATAAGGTTTAAAAAAAAAAACATTGTCATATCATTGCATATTTAAAGCAAATCATGATTATGCAATATAGGAGTACTTTAGTTTGATATGTCCTATTAAACTATTATTTTGAGATCAACATATAATATAATTTTATGTCTGAATTCTATGTAAAATTCGGAAAAAGATAAACACAATAAATTGTAAGATCTTGTGAATGATTTGATGTCTCCATGTTAATGAATAGACTATATTTCATGTTATGCTTTGTAACGTTTTTGCACTCACATATAGAGACTAGAGTGCAGCAAAAGACTGTTGAAACTCCATACCCCAATTCCATGCAACCAAACAAGGCATATATATGGTAGGAAGGAGTTGGTACAAGAAAATCTCAATTCAATAAGGTTTTTAAATGTGTCCTGTTAATGTCAAGTAGTCACTTTCAGTGTCATTTTAAAATGTGTATAAAAATCAAGAAAGCTAAGTGGGGAATATGTGCCCTACTTTTATGTTTTATAATAAAGGGGGAAAAGGTGGGGAATTAGGTCTCTTGTCCTATATTCTTTTGAGACACAAGCTCTCAAGGGGTCCTTTTAAATGTGTAAATTCATACTACTATTAAATTGCACCTATCTATAGAATTTTTCCTATAATAAATCTTGAAACATTTGTAATGTTCCTTCAAACTGTAAATCTTTTTTAGTCAATATAGTCCAAAAAAGTAATTAACATATTAATGGATGTCTTGAATTGCGGGGTATAAAAATGAGTCAAATTTATCTAAACTTGATAGTCGGGAAAGAAACAGATATAACAAATGAGTCTTATAATATTTATTAAACATTTGTGTTGTTCAAAAGTTCCACACGAACAATAATTTGAACGGATTTCTCTCTTCGAGTACAACTGATTTCTAGTTTAGATATGACGTTTGAATAATCTAGCAATTTTTATGGTCAATAACTTTAGTTAACCCTTTCAAATGTCCTTGAGCATAACATTTTATACCACATTAGTTGGTAGATTTAAAAGCATAATACAGCTACACACCAAACAATAAGACGCAAAGGAAGAGTGGGACAACCTAACAGAAGATTGCAAGGTGCAAGAGGGACCCCAAAATTTTGTCACTGCAACCACCACCTAAAGGCACTACACACCAATAAAATGGAGGTTTCTTCCCAATTGTAGCTTCTTTATTTTGGAGGGTCTTTGTATCATAATAAGATGACAAAAAATACTTGTTTTTTCCATTCAATTTCCATTTGCCTTTTTTCTGGGTACACTACATGATGAATATTCTAGGTTGCTTCATGAAGGGTATGGTTCAAATTGAAGCCGTACGCATGAGCCAACCTTGATCTGAGTTAGCTTTACACAAACTATGTCCATTTCTATCATCCATAGGAAATCTGATTAAACAGTTGTGTTTTCAATCCAACCTGCAACCACAGCCAAAAAAGTTATCCCTTTGGTTGAATATTTTGGACAGAATTCTCTTCTGCAACTATATTTGGTCAATTTTCATTTTTCAGTAACTCATTGTTTTCTTGCTTCCATTGGAGTTGAGGATTAAGCCACTGCCAGATCCGAAAGGGTATATAATGCTTATGTAAAGTCCAAGTTTTCTTATTCATCTTAAGTTCTTGAAAATAGATGTTCAGCATCATTATGGTTCATGAAACCGCGAACTCTCTCACCCACCAACCCCCCATACATGAGCTATCCCTGCTCAACTACTGCATTGAAAACAAAGCGTGAAGGGTTTTAGCTTTAGAATATGCTAATAACAAATCTAAGTGTCGGTGCTCTTGTTTTCCTAAAGGATTTTGACAGAGGTTTTTCTTTTAAAAAATGACCAAAAAAGAGATCAACTTGACACACAAGTGTACCCAATTCACTTTAAAGACATTCATACGAAATCATCTTAAGACAACAAGCATCAATGCACCCGCCACTCTCACCAATTTCAGAGGAGGTTCCACCGTTACCAGCGGTGGTTCCATTGTTCGTAATTTTTTGCGAACATCTTATTTCTACCTTTTAAGACGGCATCCTCTTTGTAGGACATAGGTAAAGACTAAGAAATTGGTCACAAAAACCCACTTTTTTTCTTTTTTATCCACCACTTTGCACTGTTGTTATTATTCTGGAGTGTTTGTCAGGAAACCCCACCCCCTCCTCTTATATCATCTTTTCAAATGAAATATACTTGTTTGCTTAGAGAAAAAAAAAAACATTCATACGAAATTACATCCATGCATTCTCAAAGCAACTCAAAAATTAGTTGAAGATCCAACATAACCAACAAAAAGTGCTCAAAATGGCTATCTAATCTTGGCAAGAATCAGTTGTCCTTGGCGCTCTAGCATTTTAGTTTTCCTCTTGAGCAGGTGGGTCTGGCATTCTCACGGTACGAGGAAGCATGAACTCAGCAAATATGGGATAGTGAGATGATGGATAGTACCCATCAATGTTATCATTCACCACTTCACAAGAAACGGGAATTAGAGATCTACCCCTGAAGAGAATCCAATCTACGTGTAGATCCTGAGTTTGGCGATCCCAGCAAAGGCAGAGAGCTCTGAAAATCAATTTGAGGTATTCAAGGGTTCCCTGTTTGTCACCTGACAAAATACTATCAAATGAGGCAATGGCTATATCATGTCCAAGGAGTGGAATACAAAGAGTAAAGTGATACCTTTGAATCCATGGTAAGTGCGTATGAGAGAAACATTTTTCCTCACACGGGCATTGGGCCACACATCCCTCATATCCCCTACCACACCATGCTCTCTGCAGCCAAGAGACAACAGTAATATAGTTATACTTTTAACGGAAAAGGACTAACACATTCATTTTGCAATAAAATGCAAGAGGACACGTTAGGTGTTAACAACCAATACTGGACACTTTTTTTTTTGATTGGGAGAGGGGAGTTTCGAACTCCAGACCTCCATTTTGGAAGCTGGGGGTTATACCAATCAGGCCACTAGCATTTGGCAACCAATACTGGACACGTTAGGATTTGCTAGGGGGTTCTTTTACCCTTCTTTTATGAGATTTTTTACAAAAAACCATATTAACATAGAATTGTTATTCAAGTAAGCATTATATTGAATAGATGAGACAGTAATGGCAGCGCCAACAATTAAATGGACTGCCCAGAAGAAATAAGAGGTTATGGGCCTTCACCCCAGGAAATATGTATACTGTTTGTTTATGCTTTTCTTTTCTTTTCTTTTCCCTGAAACATAAACATTGCATTCCAAACATAGAAGTAGTTGGATAATGAATCTTTTAAACAATCTAGTTTCCATGATCCCAATGTCTTATTAATTACTTCATATTCCTAGGTCAGTTTTCGACACGGAGTATTCAAAACTCATAACTCAGTCATGAGTAAATTGGGGTAGCATGGGACCATAAAACATCTAGAGATCCATATGTCAATGACTACCTTGATCTCCCAAGAAGAAAACGCCCCGTAGTTGATTCCTTTTGTGTGTTGAAACCTCCACAGTATACTACAGGTAAGCTAGGAGGTAGGGATGCAATGTGCTGCCATGTAAGTAAAGCACTTCGTCTACGAGCACGAGGACTGAACTCATCGATATTTGTGTTGACTATCTGAAACGAAAACCCTGGTGGCTCAACTCCTTTCAGTTGGAATGTGTGGACATCACATGTCAAAGAAGCAAAGAATACAATACTCTTCGATAGAAGAATGAAACGTTACGTAAAAGGCAGTTTATTTAAGATAAAGTTGACTTATAAGGATATCACCCATGTTGCAATACATGGAACAACAGAGCCCCACGACATGCTTCCAGGGACAGAAGGCGACTCTGACAACCAAAAAGTTCCACCTTCTACCAGCTCTACCTTCATTATTAGAAGAGAGAAGTAAGGCCAATTGTTTTCTGACAAACAGCAAGAGAAGGATATGCCACATTGGAAAATAGAATCAATCTTGTACCTTCTCCTTGTCATAGAAGATGGTGCAATGTTCATCTGAAGTATCTTGGGATCCTTTCCTAGATATTCCAAATTGATCATAACCTAATATATAATATGAAAGAAAGATAAGAGTCTAGTTACAAGCTGATTTCCATATATAGAATGGTGATAGCCTTTATGTTTTTTCTAAAAATAATGATAATAGCACAGAGAGATTTGATTGCATCTATGGATACATATGGATATGGTAGATACTGAATGCATCTAATATGACAATGCTAGATCCACACTTGGTCTTGATTAATAATCTTTCCATCAGAACGAACAAGTATTTATGTAGACCTGGCTGGGACGGAGATCTGATCTATTCCAGCCATAGCTATATATAAGCAAAGGCATGGCATATATAAGCTCAAAGCCATCAGAAATCTCAGATGTTTGGTGATCGGGCACCAAATGGAAATGTTTTATATTCAATGTAAGAATAAATGCAGGAGATACACAAGCGATTAATGTATCTATGTAATACAAGTACAAAATCTGTCTTTATTCCATACTATCAGAAAAAATATTTAAAGCCGACTTCTTTGACTATAAACCTAAGTTCATAAGTTTTATAATAATTAACTCCTGAGACGAGAAAATAAATTACCTGGCAAGCCCTGCTGAAGGTAATCCAATTGGGATTTCACTCCTGAACCAAGATAGAAAATAAAAACGAAATGAATTAGTAGAAAGAAAGCCAAGCCATCACCATCTTAATGGGAATGAACTTACCCCAAACTATATGAGGCAACACAAGTACCCTAAGGATGTTTACTTAAACCCAATCCAATGCATCTGTCCTCCAAAAGGAGTATGATTTCTAGAGTACGAAGTAAGCAGAAAGCCTTCAATTTAAGAAATCATTCACCCAAATCTTTGTTCGCTAGCCAAGTATTTCAAACAGTGAGACCCAACTACATCCTATAAGAAAAAAAACCCCACATCCAAACTGCAAATCAATGAAGACCCAGAACAACCACTTCAAGCAAATAACGATCACAACCAAGATCTATATATATAGAGACACGCACAGAGGAAGAAAGACCTTGTTGGGTACAGAGGATCATAGGGGAGTAGCTGGTGATGACGCTGAGACACAAATCCCTCCTCTTTTCCCATGAATTAAGACTGTCTGGTGGCTGATCTTCGTGTAGGTTGAAGGTCATCACTGTTAAGGAAACACTCATTTTTTTTTTCAAATCTGTCTTTATCTCTTCCTATACTTTCTTTTTTGCTACATGATCATCATTCAAACAATGTTCCACAAAGAGGAAAGAGCAAAGTGAACAACTTTATGCATATCCGTTTCTGGCCTCCGACAGAAGATTGAATGGTGCACAGTGCAATTTTGAAGTGAGAGCCGAGAGAGAGACTCGAACCTCAATCATGTCTGAACTGTAAGAGAACCTACCTAGGATTATTGTTGGGTTTTGACTGTCCACGTGCGAGGTCAAATATATGGACCCGTAGGACGCATGTGTCATGACAAATGCTTGGTTAAAGAAACAAGTACGGGAGCCTGGGACTAATGGTTTTTAAAATGTTAGTTTACCTCCTCGGGGCTCGCTTTGCTTCTTCAATTTGATCGTTTGTCTATTTAATTTTTTTTATTTAATAATTAAAGAAGTAATTTTTAATATATTGATATATTTTTTTATTTTTTTAAAATTTTTAAATATGTTAAAAAAAATGAAAAAAATAAACGAGAAAAAAATAAAAATACAAAATGTGTCTATCAATCAAAGTGAGCGAGCTACTCTGGATGGCTGAGTAGCTCGACTCTTTTCATAAAAGAACATTAGCACGTGTCATGTTGTTTATAATATGAATAATTCTACTAATCATTCTCACGCACTACACATCACATCTATTTTAATTTTTTTTTTCAATTTTTTCTATAACAAGTATGTGGTGTAAAGACGATAAGTAGAATAACTCAATTATTTTAATAAGAATAAATTAAAATAAAAAATAATTTTAAAATATGTAAAATGTGTAGTATGAGATGATGAATAGCATCCCTATTATAATATTCTTAATTCCTAGTTGGACAAAAGATTCAAATTATATAGAATAATGTTAGATATTATTTTTGGGTGCGCAAGTCTCGTATACCATCTTTTAAAAAACATGGATCTAACATAAAAATATTTGTTGTTTCACATGAATCTCAAACTTTTATTATTTTTCTCAAAATGAGTGTTCAAGGCTTTTTTTTTTTTTATTTGAAATGAGTGTTTGAGACTTGTATAATCTTATTTATGATGGCATAAATTATTCTCCAATTATACAACGTGAGATTAAAATTTACTATAATTTTCTAATTTAAATATTTTTTTTTAACAAATAAGGGATGAAAAACTAAAAGGCACCAGCTATCTGTTAGTTTTGCTTTCAAAGTCTGCTTTTATGCATTTGATTTTCTTTGTAGGTGAGTAGGATTAAAGACTAAATCTCATCCATTACAGAAAGTGTGATGGATGCACATATATCACATGATTACCTTAACATAATGATTACCTTAAAATATTTGTTTGTTATTACATCATTACCTTAACATATATGATGATACTGGGAGATATCATGCTTTAGCCAAATTCTTGCATCCCTTCGGATCAAGATTCTTTACACCTTTTAGGATAGAAAATACTGGCCATTCTGTTGGGGCTACTGCTGGTTTTTTTTTTTTTTTTAAATTATTTAATGATTAAGTAAGTATTTTTTAATAATATTATATTATTTTAAAAATATATAAAATGTAAAAAAAGAAAAACCAAAAGTAACTAGCGGAAGCCCCAGCAGGAGCTCCCAATGGTGGGAGTAGAGCCACCAAAAATACTGGTCATCTCGTTGGTAGCTCCCGCTGAGTTTTTTTCTTCATATATTTTTAGAATAATCTACTTTATAGGTATATTTTTAATAAATTAGTCATTACTTTCCAATAATGATGCATATATATATTGTCACGTCCACCTTTCAATGAATCTCGAAACAACGTTTGAACATGTTGTCAATTTAAAGTAAAATTATACAAATATTGTAAAAGGATTGTGTATTTAATATGTTCGACAATATTTTTGGGCTCTGTTGGAAGAATAGAACTGCATTCAATGAAAAACGTTCTCTTTTGAGTAATTTTTTAAATGAGTTTAAGATTACATTTATATACTTCATCCATTAATTTCCTTATTTACTTTTTTAAAATAGCTAACATTATCCATGTTGAAGAAACACGTGGACATTGCTTAGAACCAAAAGAAAAAATGAATAACTATAAATTTTATATTAAAAAATTAATTTTTTTAATAAGAAATTTCATTTTTTTTTTTTTAAATAAAAGTACGTTCGTGCAGTCTATAATAATATCTAGGATTATTCAAACAGGAAATGACTCCGCGTTCGAAGAGATTGATTCTTTGATTATTGAAAGAAAACAAAGAAATAATTATATAGAACATTCAAATTTCAAACAGATTGTTGAAGTTGAAACCATATAGTTTTTCATTTACTGCAACCAAATCAAACAAGGATGTGCCTACAGCTCATCATTTCTCAACTCCTCCAACAATTTATTCATTTCAACTACTCTCATCGTTAGAAACTCAAGATGCACCTGCTTCATCCTTCCTGCTAATTGGCAGATGTGTATGAGATTCCAACGGTATATATATATATATATATATATATATACTTCAAACTCTGTATCTAAGAAGAGTTCTTCAAAACCCACTCCACCAAAGTAGAAATGCCGAAGCCTGTGGCACTGCGTTTCTTATCGTTCCAAACCGGGCCAGCCATGTCAATATGCATCCACTGAACCTTCTCATCAACAAACTGCAAAAGCACAGCACACATTTCAGAAATCCCAAAGCAACTGCTGATATTGAAGAGAGAACTTTGGACAAAATAAAGGAAGCAAATTGCATGGGGACACCATAATCAAACACCTAAACACCCCCTCTTCCTTTCCTTTAAGGGAAGGAATAAAAAGAAAAGGATGAAGGAAAAAACTACTTTACCTCCCAAGTTGTACCGCTCTACTTGACCGCTTTGAAAAAAATAAATTTTTTTTTTTTTTTACCTAGTGATTTTAAGTGTATTAGAGTATTTTTTTTATTTTTTAAAAATATTTAAATATATTAAAAATTTGTGAATAGAAAAATGAAGAAAAAAAAAAGTTGCAAAAGCAACAGCGGTCAAAGTGAGCGGGCTACTCTGGGCGGCAGAGTAGCCCGACTCAAGGATGAAAGCACCACAATACTCACAGAGAGAGAACCCACACATTTTGTTACTATCATAACGAGTCTCTGAGCAACACATATCAAGTAGAAAACATTTAATAATTCACCACGAAAAATCATGGAATCATATACCTGCTTCAAGAAGAGAGCAGCAGTGATAGCACCACCTGGACGACCACCGGTGTTGACCATATCAGCTACTCCCGATTTCATTGACTCCCAATAACCTTCCTCCAAAGGCATTCTCCAAAGTTTCTCCCCACTGACCTCCGAAGCTGCCAATACCTCCTTGGCCAAGTCATCGCTGGGTGTAAAGACACCTATAAAGAGAAAAGGTTTGCTATCAATTAGTAACTGGTATTCTGATTACCTATCCCAAAAATAAATAAAACTAACTGGTATTCAAAGGACTCAAGTTGTCAAGTAGTTCAGAAGTAAATGTAGGTAGTAAAAGCAGTCGTATTAATAGCTCTAGGCAAATTGCAAACATACCCTAAATGTTTTGACAGAATTCAGAATCACCAACGTATAATAATTTCTGATACACTGCAGCTAAGGTTTTTTTTTTTTAATTATTATAAGTGGAGTTGAGTAAATTTTCAAAAACCAGTGTGCTATTCTTCCCTTCTTTTTCTTCTTTTACACCACATGCATCAAATTCATCTTTCTATTTCCTCTTTTTTTTTTTTTTTAAAAAAAAAATTGAGTGATTCTCATAACTCTAATCCCAGCAGGAGCACAAACCTCAAATACATAGTTCATCATCATGATTATAATATATGTAGATACCTGCAATTGACGGGCCAAGAGCAACTACGCAAGCCCCTGTTAAAGTTGCCAGGTCAACTATCTGTAGAACAATTAATGGTAGTGTGAGCACCAAACACAAAACAAACATCTTAACAAGGTTAGAACTCCTTAAAAGAGAGAAAAAAGAACAAGGTTCCACAATGACATGTATACTTCAATTAGATTCAAACAGGTTATAGATCTACAGAGTACAACTGCTCTCTAGTTTCCAAAAAAAACAGTAACATTTTATGAAGCATAGCTTTCTATGGTTGACACCAGGCAGAAATTTGACACTTTCTGTTTTAGAAACCGAAATTTGACACTCAACTTTGTTTTCTGCAACAAAAACTAGAGGGCAGAGAACCACTATTGTTTTCCCTTTGAAACAGGATGAGAGCATCAGTGATCAAACATCAAACAAACACAAATTCTTACATCCTTTCAAACAACAACGATAATATAGTATATATATCATGATTCTTCAAATTATCTAATACATATAAGTATTACCTTCTCAACACCTTGGTTACAAGCATATACCAAAGCATCTGCCAGTGTAAGCCTGCCCTCAGCATCAGTGTTATTAACCTGCATTAGAGATTGAAGGCAACTAAAAATTATCTGTTTGTAGAGGATCATCTGAAAATGACTGGAAAATTGTCCTGCCAGCCCATCTAGCAATCATTTCATTAACTGTACTTGCATTTTTTACTGGATAACAAATACAGTATGATAATCTTTAAGTCGAGGCACTCTGGCATGTAACGAATGAGCAGATCCAAACAAATGAAATTTGATTCAAGTGTATTATTATTATACTCCACATATCTTTCCAAAGCATTTCAGAAACCTTGCTAATGCATTTGAAATATTTTTATTTCAGAACAGCGCAATCATGTTCCATATACAAAGTCATCACTATGATTGGGCTCTAACGACTCAAGAAAAGCTCAAATTAAGTCTAGGTTTATACTCCAAAAGGGCTTAGTAAAGTTACAACTCGGTATTAGATCTCATGCCGACCAGAAATGTGGGACTTGAGAAAACCTATATAAGGTCATGAAGATTGCAACATCTCAAATTAGTGTAAGAAGCTGGTGAATGAGATCTCATATTGCCTTAGATGGGGAAATTCTTGCAGCTTATAATGATTACAAGAGGCTCCAATTGTAATTTGCCTTTTTAGAGTATGAGGACATATATAGCGAGAGCTTTCTTTGGATAGTTACATGGGCCACTTTAGAAAATAATGGATGTCGTCACCTATGGTGTGAAGATTTAATAGTTTAGCCCGTGCTCCTGTCTGTGCAATTAGCACCGCTCTTAAGATAAAGGCATTTCAAGACATCCAAAAACTGGTGTTGAACTCCCATAATGAATATTAACTTTTTTTATCGGTTATATACAAGAGCAACGCCTAAGCATGCTAGTTTAGTGATACAAGGAATTCATGAAAAGTCATGCTGTGAAAATCAATTACAATTGACCGATGGAGTAAAGTATTAAAAATAAGTTTCTAAGCTCATCCATTGAACTATATGAATTATAAGTTCATTTTTACAAAAAGTTGGCATATGCTATGAAGAAACCAATGGGGCCAATCAAAATTAGATGGAACATCCAAACATGCCCCTGCATAAGTTTTATTCATAAAAGAAAGGCCCCTGCATAAGTTTTCATCATTTTGATGAGTTCTAGATACTGCAATTAGGGACCCAATTAAGCTTGACCAGTTAAATTACTGCATTCAATACCCAATCGGGCCTGGCACAAGAATGAATGAAGGAATTTAAGATGAAGTTTGGCTTTGGGGAAAAGAAATAGAAAAAAATTATGTGAAATGCATATAGACTCCCTGATGTACATTAAAACACATTTTAAAGCTGACACAATCCAATGAGTCAAATAGACCTCTCACAAGTTCATTATCTCATTATCTCTTCACAAACCAAAGAATTCATACCTCAATGGTCTTTCCATTTGAGGCAGTAACAATGTCTCCAGGCCTCATGCCTGTTCCACTTATCATGTTCTCACAAGCTGCCACAATGAAATGAACCTACATAGACAAGACAGTTAAGACAAGGCTTAGATTCCAAACTGCTTAAAGTACTAAAAAAATATATAAATTAAGAGAAACAAAAGAAATTAAGAGGAAGAAAAACTCATCAATTTGTATAATGTTCATTGCACCAACATATGGAAAAAACGTCAAATTTCTGACCTCTACTCCTGGTGGTTTAATTAAACCAATAGCCTTTGCGGCCCCTAGAACTGCTGCAGAACCCCCCATATCAAATTTCATGAGCTCAATGGAGCAGCCAGGTCCAGTTTTGATGTTGTAGCCACCACTAATATCATAAATGGATTAAAACTCAACAACTGATATAAACTAAAAGCCAGCAACAGCAAAACAATAACAAATTAGAAATAGTCCAACAACTTCTTCATAGAAAATCACATGCCCATCACCATCAGAACAGGCAAGGAAAGAAATTGCAAATAGAACAAAAAAATACAAAATTATGCAGTGCAATGTCCTGCACTTGTGAGAAGACAAAGGAGTCACTCGCCAGTTGGGTGGTCATGCTCCAGACATATCGACTACTACATAAATACAACTAACTTTCAATTTCAGTGTGGGCATCAGACTTTGGACATCCGAAGAAATATACGCAATGAATATTCATTCTTTAACTCTTTGTCCAAGTGATGAATGAAGCGGTAAGATGCACCTCGATGTTTAAATCATATATTCACCTGTCAAAGGTCAACCCTTTTCCAACTAAGGCCAGCTTGACTTTGGCAGGTCCACTTGGAGGTGTGTAATGCAAATGTATGAAGTGAGGGGGATTTGCAGAGGCTGCAGCGACACCTAGATACGACCCCATCTTCAATTCTTTGCACTGCTCAGCATTTAAAATTGTAGCAGAAAAAACATCACCGTACAAGGAAGCAATCTTTGAAGCCTCTTCTGCCAGCACCGCTGAAGTATAAAAGTCATAGCATACAATTAGTACCAATTATTAAATCATTTTGGAATAAACAAAAACAGATAAAACAAACTGATAGCTGACAGAGTAGAAGTTTTCTACCTGAATAGTCTTTAATGCAAGCTAATCTAGAACTTCCTAAGAAATAACTGCAGGATGTCAGAATGAGGTATCATTCATAAGTGTAAGTCATACGAACCAGGGGTGAGGACATTAGCCGGTGAATTCACAAGCTCTCGCCCAAAAATCACTGCAGAAGAAACATCTTCCGCTTGCTTGAGCTTCTTTTCCAGATCAGGTCCAGTTCCAAGACCAAGAATGTCCACAGACTTGAGAGCTGGTTTCTTGGACTCTGATCTGTACCTATTATCTTCATATAACCCAAGCACAGTTCCTACGACAATTCAACCATTACACCAAGTTAAGCAAAGTTTTAGCACAAATATGTTACCTAGACAATTATGAAGTATAATTCAATGAATCATAAATTTAGAACCAGATGCTATTGCTGTAGCCGTATTAAGTTTTGATTCAGCAGAGAGCCCCTCAGAAGAGGCCAGAGCGACAGCAACATCACTTGCTTGAGCAGCCTTGGCTGCTGCTCCAACAGCCTCACCAAGACCCCGAAAAGCAGCCGTAGTTGATGCAGACTGTCCAAGACCAATCAAACCCACCCTCTTCGAGCCAAGACCCGGAAGCCTAAGAACCGTTGACTGGCCAGTCTTTCCTGTAAAATCCTCCTCAGAAGAGACTTCAGCCAACAAACCACCCAACTGAGAATCTAGCTTCCTCAAAAGTGAATTCTCAAACTTTGAGTTATCATCCTTCGACATGTCTTTCTCTGTTACTCCCACTGCAAGCATGTCTCCTTTCCATTCCGTCACATCAATCTCTTTCGCAGCAAACGAGATCTGTTAGCAATTTTCACAAACATATAAAAGAAATTTCAGCATTCATCAATACCAATCAAAACAACCAAAGCCTCTTATTCACGGAATTGCGTCGCTAATAACTAAACCAATGATATGTTGAGAACGATGCTATCAAGTATATAATATAACGAGTCACACTTAAACAGATCAATTGAAACATGTGATTTTATCACACGCATTGAACCAACAACACGTGGGTTCAATTAGACGGATATAACCCCGCAAACAAAGATCAAACTTTTAGAAAGTTAGCCCGTATAATCCATCAAAATAGTTTAACCAATGAAGCAAAAGCAGTGAAAATTCCACCGAGTTCAGACTCAGAAACCCATCACTATTAACTCAATTATCCACAAATAAATTAGACAAAAACGATCAAGATGAAAACAAAAAACAAACTGGGTTTCACAGAGAGAGAGAGAGAGAGAGAGAGACCTTTGGGGCTTCGACGTTGGCAGGCAAAGTGAGCCCGAGAGTGTCCGGGGCGAGCGTGTGAGCCATGAACCGATCTCTGCGAGAGCAAAAGGGTGAGACCGCAAAAGAAACCCGAAGAGCAGTCGAAGACCGTAGTCTAGTGAAAAGCAAGGACGACGAAAAACAACGAGAAGACGAAGCAGCAACGAGTGTGGAAGCCAAAGACACAACAATGGTAGCCATTTTGGGGCCTCTTATCTATTTATAGCGACACCCCCGAAGCAATCGAGTAGTGTTGACTCTTGAAGGGCCGAAGATGATGGGGCCGTGCGGTAGATTGACATCACCAACTGGGTAGAGAATCGAAGCACCTGCCACAGTTCCCCTGCCAGTTGCCAAAGCACTACGAGCCTTGCTTTTTCTCCATTTTAGTTTTTAAGAAAGAATGTTTTGTAACTTTTGTTCCTTCAAATCTTATGCTGAAGCATTAAAGCTTAGTCCTTTGTGGGATTAAGGTTCAGTTTAAACTTTAGTTGGTACTATGGCATGAACTAAAGCATATGCCATTTACTCTCTTTTTAATTTTTCAAACTATAATCTTTCATGGAATTCCTGCATTTTCAATGTAATAGATGTGTAATATTCTCCATCATTATGATGATGGCACTAAATTTTTCTAACAAGATTTACAAAATATGAACTCGCGACATCATGATTAAGCACAATCCATTTTCTAATCTTATGATATCAAAACATATATATTATAATTTTAGGAAATGGCCGATTGACAAAAATTTGTAAATTCTTTTCAATTATCATCCTTTGAATATGAACTAAATATTTAGAATCTTTCTTATAATTATTTAGGGCTCGTTTAGATAATGAGATGAGATGAGATAGTTTTAGATAAATTGAATAAAATATTATTAGAATATTATTTTTTAATATTATTATTGTTTTGATATTTAAAAAAGTTGAATTATATATTATTTTTTGAATGAAAGTTTAGAAAAATTGTAATGATGAGATGAGATGAGATCAATTGAGAGTATTTATGTATCCAAACGGAACCTTAACATTTAATATTTATGTAGATGTGGTCCAATTTTGCTTGAAATTTGTGTAGCTAAATAATGAGGTATTTTTAGTTTTATTTTTTTTAGAAATGATAGAATTACAACCTCTTTATAATTTTTCTACCATCTTTAAATAAAATAATATTTTTTTAAATATTTATTTTAATTTTAATTTTGATTTGATGTGTTTGAATTTTTTTAAATATTATTATATTGATAAGTTGATAATAAAATATAAATAAATTGTAACCCTATCATTATTTTTTTTTTTCTTAAAGGCCCATTATGTCTCGTACAAAACATGCTTACAGATGTTTAGATGTGGGCTACACCAATTTATTATCTGCTTAATTTCTTATTTACTTCCAAATCGCCTTAATTTATGTATATGAAAAACAAAAAATTACTGATTCCAAGTTGTCCTTCACTGGTTACTGGTTACAGGTTGTCCTCCATTTTCGAGCCCTCTTATGGCATTATTCATGGCACACTCACCAATAAATGTCCAGTAAGCAAGACCCTTTTCTTTTCGGGAAATGCTTTTTCTAAAGAAGTGGTGCACCGAATTTCTTTTTAATTTTTTTTAATTTAGTAATTAAGTAAGTATTTTTAAATAAATATGTAATTTTTTTAAATATCTAAATAATTTTAAAAAGTGATGAAAATAAAAGTAAAAAAAAAAAAATTAACTTATCGGTAGAGGATTTGGAAGTAGCAAGATCCTTTCTTTTTGGATGGGTAATATTTTCGTGGAGTGTGTTCACTGTATTGGATAATTATTTTTAAAAAGAAATGAATTTATTATTAAAAAATTAAATTTTTTTACATAAATTTTATATTTATTATTTTTTTTAAAAGATTATGTAATATTTACGATTGTAAATATCATTTCTCATTTATATTTACCTTTCATCTTACTGTATATTTCTTTATTTTTTTTAATCTAATAAGAAATTATTTATACGTTTTAAGAAATATAAATCTCATATTTTTTTTAAAATAAATAAATAAGTTTAATATTCATATTAAAAATAAAATCTACTTTTTAACAATCAACTAGGTGGTACAAAGAAAGTGCATACTTTAAATTATCACTACTACTATAATCAAGTTCAATAATATGCATTAATGAGATGAATTTATTACTGTCGAATGGGTAGTTAAGATCACTCTTGGATTTACTATATGAATTTTAAGATTTAAAATAAAATAGCGATACACATAAAATATATTTATAATATTTATCATTATGTGATAATATTTAATCATATATATATCTTTTTATTATAGATATATATTTATCATTTGGTACCATTTATCACTTTTTTGTGGACAAATTTCACTTTTTTTATAAGACGGCGTCTTTTTATAGGACATAGGTATGGACCAGAAATTTGATTCCAAATAAATCCGTTCATTACTTTGCACTATTTTCTATTTTTTTTGAGATGATTGTTAGAGAACCTCACCCTTTTCTCATATATCACTTTTTTTTAATTTAATAAAATTAACTTGCTTAAAAAAAAAAAAAAAAAAAGATATATCCGCATTAAACAATCCTACACAACCATGTATATTATTCTTTGTCCCAAAAAGTAATCTTGGGTAGGATTTTTATGCACCCTGTAAACTTAAAAAACTCTTATCCGAGCATGGCATCTTTCATGGTGAGTAGTACAATATACATCTCACCCAATTGGGAATCTATATGAACTTTCACATGAATTTTGATTGATGCAATAGAGAATAAAAGACTACGAGCAAAGAATATGGATTCGATATCAAAATATTTTAGCTTAAAGTTATGGATTCGATATTTATTTTCCTAAAGTTTTAAATCTTAAATTACAATAAAAGATAGTTACATGAAGTAGTTGTTTTTGTTTTAAGTTTTTCTAAATAAGATTGAATATTTAATAAAATATAATTTAAAAAAAGTTGTAAGGTAATAGATACATAAGTTTTGCGCACTCTCTTCAAGAAAAAGTTGAGTTTACCATTAAAAAATTAATTTTTTCACTTGCGTCATAAATTTATTTACTTTTTTCAAAGTGAGTACAATGAAGAATGAACTTACACACATTAGAACTGGAAATATCATTTCTATTTAATAAACACAATGAAATTAATTTCATATGGTTATCTAGCTCTCACTTTGGGTTTAGAATTTGAAGACAATTTAGAAATAATCTTGATTAACTTCACATAAAAACAAGGAGCAATTTAAACTATTACCAAAGTTAAAGATGTGTTTTCCATCAAATTAAAAAAAATTATCCATAGTTTTGTGCTTTATTCTCATATATTAAAAGATCTACAAAAAGTATTCTAAAATCAGTTCCTCTTTGGAGCGGCAAATCCTATGTAATGGGTTTATCGAAAGCCAATAAGGAGCTGACACATTAGCTAAGCACATATTAACAATCTGAACCGCATCGCACCATAGTGCAAAAAATAAATCCTGGGAACCCACTTCAACAAAAAGGAAAGAGAACTGTTATAGGCACAAAGAGATTACATAAAATAAACCAACAAACTGATGTGGCTTCATAGAATCCGCTAGATCTATTTTATAATAAAAGTAACTTTACAATCTGACGTACCATATCAAGCTACATCAATTTGTAGATTTATTTTTGTATAATTACTTTGTAGCCAAAGTATTTTTTAAAAGGAAAACAGTTCCTCTTTGCACTGCTGCCCATTCAACAAACAAACCCACTGTTGCCCATTCGAAAGAAAATCCACTTGCTTCAAAAGTCTCACCTGCAACTCAAACGCATCATTTTCCTGAAGTGTAAATGTAATTTATGTTTGGCTAGGATTATATGAGTCTGTATGTAATTTGAATTATGGATGAATGTAATTTTAAATATGACTCTAGGATTGCATCCAATAAGGATGAGTATTTATCTGATAAGGATAAGTGTTTGAATTGTAACTCTTATCAAATCTTGTTAATATTAAAATATAAGAGTTTACAAGAGTCATATGTATGTTTTGAGTCTAAAAGTTAGTTGAAGAGATATAGATGCAAGCTTTATTGAAGAAACTGAAACTGATTTGAACTCGACGAAATCAAGAAGAAGTGATCTAGTCCAAGATGTTCGTAAATAGTGAGCAACGAATCTGACTGAGATTTTGGATAAACATGTCAGTAGAGTCATTCTCCAAATCAATCATAGCATTGCCTATTTCTAAAGGAGTTGGCTGAGGGTTTCAAGTAACACTTGAACAACACATATTCACAGGTATTGAGAGTTTGAAGATCTGGGTAGAACTTCAAGAGATCGTGCAAGAGAAAATTATTGAGAGAATGATTTTCCAAAAGGCTCAATCCATGGAATTGAGTGAGAGCATACTTCAAGGGAAAATTGCCATGTTCAAGTTCAATCACTGGAGGTTCCAGTAGGAAAGACAAAGGTTGGAGAGTGTCAGAGGTTCTGACTACCCACTGCGATAGAAGACAAGCGGGTCGCGTGTCTAGTTACAAAGGTTTTGTAACGTTTTACTTGTAATACTCTCAATCAATAAAATTGGCTTTCTTTAGTTTGGTTGCTTCGTAGGATTTTAACTTTGAGGAGTTCTTCAAATGATTTTCCTTCACAATCAAATTATTGTGTTAATGTTCTTAATATTTATATTGGTTACTAATCCGTGCTAATAACTTTTGTTTAGCATTGATATGAATAATCAGGAGTACTCGGATAATTTCACGAGGCATGTCGCAAACCCATGCGACTTCAATCTTCATTGATACCTGGACATTGTGGAAAATGTTGCAAGACTATTTTGAGCACCATGTACATACACAAGCTACATTTATCAAGATGCTATACAATACAGCAACAAGCACAACCTTCTTCCATGGCTACATTTATTAAGATACTATAAAACAAAGCAACAAGCACATCCTTCCTTCCTGACTTGATAAATTAGAAACTCATGTCTTGAACCATGATGAAAAAAAAGCACAACAATTAGCTGTCAGGATGGCACAAACCAAATAAAACCAATCAACACACCCATTTTTACCATCTCTCCAAGTGCGTGGCTTACATCACTTTCGAGAAGAACCAAAAAGGGAAAAAATATTGCTGCAGATGCTGCTGAGTCCCATCACCAACCCAGCACCAGCCACCTGCTCTTTCTTTCGTTGGACTCCAACTACAACTAGCTCAACCTCATACCACTTTTTTTTTTTTTTTTTTTTTTTGCANGTGGCCTGAGCTGCAAAGAGGGAAGAACCTAATAGGTTTGGATACTAAAACAAAACATAAAATTTTCATTTCATCTCATCTCATCATTATATATTTTTCAAATTTTCATACAAAATATAATAAACAATTCAACTTTTTCAAATCTCAATTCAATTTTTTCAAATTTTAAAATAATAATAATATTAAAAAATAATATTTTAAATTTTCTTCTAAAATAAAAATTCCTCATCTTACTTTCCAAACCTGACTTGAGTGTTTCGGTGGCCTCTGAATCTCGAAGGTTTTCGTGCGAAGGACAGAGGGAGGGGAGGAGACCCATGAGGCTTGAAAATTTTTTGTTCCTCTGAACCGCAGCGCACCATTGGAAGGATGTGGGGTCTATGTGGACACAATAACATGAAACATCCTTTTATTGGGTTCTAATTCATACACAATAACATGAAATATCCTTTTTGATATTTTGATCTATCAAAATATGAAAAACCCTAGAGTAAGATCCTTGCACAATCCCACTTGCCATGCCTTTTTCTATGAGCATGCCCACTGTATATAATTGCATTAACTTCCTCACCTCCCTGACACACGATGGATACAACTTATACTGACCTAATGGCTAGGGCTATAAAAATAAATTGGAGAATCAAAAAACTGGCCCGGACCTGTCGGTTCGGTCCGGTTTTAGACCGGTTCCTCCATTTTAAAAATCGGTCATAACTAGTCTGGTATCGATTTTATGTTTTTTAGGATCGGTCCAGACCAATTCACATATTTATATATTTTTAATATTATATATAATTTTTAACATAAAATTTTAATCTTAAGCATGAATATTTATTTGATCATAAATTTTAAATATAAAATATATATTAATTACATTTTATAGTTTAATAAATTCTCAACATATTTCTTTTGATAAATATATTAGTAATACTAATACACATTAGTATATTAATTACTATATTTATCACTAACATATAGTAATAGTACTATACCAATAGTATTACTATATACTAATAGTATTAGTGTATTACTAATATTTATATATATATATATTAATACGAAGTATATATAAATTGCCTATCAAACTAAAATTCTTGTTTTAACGGTTTTTATATGTTTTTTCTGTTAAAGTTAACGCCATTCGAAATCTATATTAATGATCGATAGAGCTCATAAATTCTCACCACCTTTGCTTTAAATCATAGTGATCCGCTCAATATCTTTCCTATTCTTTTTTATTTTGTGCAAATCTCAATGTCCTCTCCCCGTCTTGAGGCTCTGACGCAGTTGTCTCTCAATCTTTTTTCTTCTTACAATCTTTTTATTTAAATATGTTTTTAATAATGTAGATATTTGTAGACATGACAGTATGAGTATAAGTAGATATAGCATGTTAAAGTGCTATTTTAAAAACTTTCACCATTTTTTACTTTGTTATGAAATTTTAGTATTGAAATTTGCATTATTAATTTAAACTTTTATTAAATTTTAAATTTAAGCATCTTTTTTTTTATTAAAAATTTTAGATATTTGAGAGCCTCTTTATGATTAAAAAAGTGTTTTTTAATACTGTACAAAATTTATTTTATTTTTTAAAAATATTAAAAAAATTTATATAAAAAATAACATATAAAAAAACACATACTAAAACTAACGGGAGTCCAAGCGGTAACTCTAGCATTGTTGGTAGAAAAATTCTGCTTGCAGTCGACGGGAGAAAGCGCCCCCACAACCGTGTCCTACGTGGTTAATGAAATGGTCTGTTTCATATTTTTTTTGGATTCCACGAAGACAAGCTGTCCAAACGGTTCGTTTCTTCTTCTTCCCTCCACTTTGTCGTTCCCCTTCTGATCTTCCTTCTCCTTCTCACCCTTCTTCCTTGCAAATCTGTTTCCTGCTTTCGTGTTTCGTCCTCGTAAGATCTGGTTCCCTCCATGAAGACAAGCCGCAAAAATGAAATAGCTACCAGATATAAGGCCTCGGTGAGGAATAAGAACAACCCAGATCATATTTGCTGCCATTTTTCAAGAAAGATCGCATCAAAGCACAAAAAAAGTCAAAAACCTTACCTCTCCACAGAACTCCCGTCGTTTTGGGGTTGTCATGTGGGTTCGAGGTCGATGATTATGTAAGGATTTTTTTTTGCCAAGAATTGTTTGGAAAAATGGGCACTTGGGAGCCGACTGAAGAAGACCGGGGGCAAAATATGAGGCATTTTATTTCTTTGATGAGCCATATTAAATGTGTTCCATTTTCTCCAATTTCTTTGATCACGACAGAGTAGTACTGCAACATCCTCTTTTTCCCTTACACGCATCCCTTAGATTTCTATTTCTTGCAATATAGTTAGAGCTAAGCCACATATTCTTATCGAGAAAGGGATCTACTTTTCAGACAAGAATTGATGATCTCCATAGTTGGAGCTAAGCCGCATACAGGATTGCAATTCTGACGAAAGAAGAAGAAACTTGCATTTTTTCTTTACATTGGCCTTTACGTTTTCTTTTTATTTTTTTCACTTCTACTTTGCCACGTACAGCAGCTTACATCCCGTTTGTGCATCCCGTTTGTATGTAACTGTTTTGTTGTCCATAAATAAAAGAAGAAAGTTATTTTGCCATTCCAATAGTACCGCTGAAATGTACCGCATATAGAATGGTAAAAGATAGGGGATAGAGGCCAAAATAAGAACGAAGAAATTATTATTGTGAGGTAATTGATACGAGAAGTAACAATAGATGATGATATTGATCTACGCCCAGCACGGTGTAGACCAGCTGGCCTAGGTCTGAATCATCCACACGTCGTGTCACCAAATCAGTTTCGGATATGTCTAATCAAAAGAAATGGAAAAAGGTATTTACTCTACTTCATGAGCTTGCCTGCAATTCAATAAGATTTCTACACATTCGCCAATGACAATTACCCGCCTATTTATTTAGTGATACCGTGATCATTGTTGGAAATCTTTCCCTCCGATATTTGTTTTATAAACAATTACTTTTCACCGTGTATGAGTTGACGAAGATTTGCAATGAATAGTGGTAAATATTATTTTGTTAATAATAAATTAAAATATTTATATAAATATTTCTTCTAAAAATTGATTATGATTTAATGTAGAAAGTAAAATTTTAGATAGAGACGAAGATAAATGTGATTGACTTGATCCAAGTATTTAATTACATGTCATGTATTTGCTGTAATAAAAGGACCGGATATAAATACAATAAAAACTTTATTTGTATATATTACAAAAGTCAAGGGGTCTACAAACTACGGTAAATATCTTACAATTTTAATTTATAGTTGATATCTAATTTAATTTAGAATTTAATACTGTTCAAATTGAAAATAATATATTCAATGCATTTAAAGTGCTGGGACATATGTTGAACTGAACGATAATATTAAAAAAGCCTCTACTATGTTTGGTGAAGTAGCAGAAGAGGCATTTGGTTGTTCAGCAGTTGAGTTGATGGAACATGCTGAAGAGGTATCATTTAAAAATTTTATTCAAAAATTGAGTTTCGTTATAATGAGTTAATTAAAAAATAAATTGGATTTTTATTAATTATATAAAGCTATTCAAAATTTATTTTGTAGGAATATCGACCATATATTAAAAACGTTGTAGAGAAATTATAAAAAAAAAATTGGAATATTCAAGTTTATGTAGATCCAGAGAAATTGAAGGAGAAAAAACATAGACCTTTTAATGTCCTCTCTATTGAGGTAATGCAAGATGAGGAAAATGCTAGACATCATTCTAGAATCAAAATTATCTCAAACAACTTTAAAAAAACTATGGGCGACGTTTATTTATAGAACCATGTTATAACTTCTATTAATGCTCTTCTTTTATAATATATCATAGTATGTAAATATTTATAAATTACATAAACGTTACATCGCTATTTAATTAACCAAAAACATTACGTTCTTATTAATAAAAAATTAATTCTTAACAAAAAAAAAATCTAAACTAAGCAAACGTGCATTGCACGTTGCTTTCACCTAGTATATATATATATAAGTATAAGAGATTATAGATTTAATAAATATTAACAATTGGAAAACTGAACCGAATCGGACCGGAATCAGTAAAATTGGAAGTACCGGTTTAAGAGGATAACCGGTGTAGTATTGGTTCTTGAAAATACAGAACCATTGTATACCGATTCGGTTTTAAAATTTATCCAAAATTTGATCAAACCGGACCGATTACACCCCTACTTATGACAACTCTTGTAGATTAATTTGATGCTAACTCTTTATTCTCGTTGCAACAACAATAACAATTATATAAATCAATTAGAAGAGACATAGATTTATCAAGACTGTTCATCCGGACCGAATTTTTCTTGGCCCAGTCCGAAACCCGGATAACCGGATTCCGGTTTTGGATTTCTATTCGGATTTGATCCAGGCCGGAACCCGCATTATAAAATCCAGATTAATTCGGGCCACATCCGGGTATGAAACTGGGTTATATATATTAGGCTGCGTTTGGATGTTGAACTGAGTTCTGCTGAGTTCAGTTATTTATAAATAATAGTGAATTGAGATGGTTAAGTGAGTTTTATGAGATCCACTTAAAATGAGTTTATGTATGTTTTAATATTAAGATAAATTTATATATATTTATAAAAAATTGTGAAATAATTAGAACCACCGTAAATAATGTTCATGTGTCAGTTCTTTAACTGGGCAGTCAACTATAATTTCAAACTTGCACATCATAAAAACCGGCTATTCACAGTTACGTCAGTACTATTCTTACCAGCCCACCACCCAAATAATTTGAGAAAACCTTGGGGCCGGACGGGTGCATTTTATATTTTCACACCCACCAACGACAATTTGCCACGTAGGAGTTGCAAAAACTCCTTTTCTACACCTGCATGCAGGAAAACCTTTCCACACTCATCAGCAACAATTCCGCTCTCCCTTCCTCTCGCAGCAACGATTTCTTCTCCCTCTCCCTTCCTCATCTGCAATACCTCAACAAATGACCAACGTCCCTGCTCCCCTGAAGTTCCAATCGGCCAGAAAAAAAAAACGAAAACACAGCCCAAACAACATGTTCATTCAATAGCACTATCTATACAGAAATGCTCAAAATGTTCATTCTGATTCTCTCTCTTTTTAATGTTCAAAAATGGAAATTATTATTTATTTTCTTTTAGAGAAAATTTGTATATGCATTGCTTGCTCACAATAATAATGGAAGGTGTTTCTGTATCAGAACTAGGAAGAAACAAAAGAAAGAACTAATGTACAAAGAATTTATAAAAATCCTAAAAGCCCTTTTCCATTTCATCGAAAATATATAAACAACAACGGTGTAAGTAATTTCATTAACAACGAAACCCCTAAACACTTTTTTATTATTGAATTTAACATGCACACAGTTCATCTTGAGCCCATGACCTCCTTTTCGTCCAAAACTTACCAGGAAGGAGCTGATATTTGAGCAAAAGTTGAATATCAAAATTCGAAACCAAATTAAAAGGGAGATCGATTGAGGGGAGAGGGAAAGCACCTGTGCACCTGTGGGGTGAGAAAGAGAGTTCAAGCTTCAAGTGAGTGAAAGAGAGAGAGAGAGAGAGAGGCGATTGATGTGGAGAAACAAAAATGGGGAGGGGAAGGGTCTGAATGTTACAGGATTTGGTTGTCTATAATCAAATTTATTTTTCATTCACTACAATTCCATACGTGTCATGTGTTTATTGAATGGTGTAAATCTACCATTCTCACCCGTCCGGCTCCTAGCTTTACTCTAATCATATTTATGACAAGTTCTGACAAAATAATAAATACTTTCTCATTTCAATGATTTTGTTTTTAAAGCAGGCGGTTACGTCTATCTACAGTATAAAATGAGTTGAAACGTACGAAAACTCAGCTGAAAGTTTGTTTGGATGACAGACTTGGTTCGAATTTGAAGTAAACTGAACTACTTTTATCATTCAAACGAGCAAAGAAAACCCTATTCTTCAGTGCGATCTCCTCTCTCTCTCGCTCAAAGTCCAGACTCCAAACCCTTTTCCCCGACTCCCTAGCTCTCCATCTCTCTCTCTCGCCCAAGTGTTAAACGGAAACACCAGCTCTCGATCTCTCTCTCTTGACCAGAGTCCAGACCAAAGTCTTATCTATTCTCTTCTCTTCTCTGTCTAACTTCTCTCTCTCTGCTCTCTTTATTCTTTCCGTCTCCTTCTCTCTCCCTCTCTCTCTCGACTGAGCGCCGAAACCACAACCATCGCCGCCGGTGCTATCAGAGGTTGCCGTTTGGCTAGATCTACTCTTTTCTCTTTGGGTTTTATTTCGTCGCCCAGATCTATAAGTTGTGGTATGTTCCTCTCTCTCTCTCTCTCTCTCTCTCTCTCTGTGTTTTGAGCATTTAGATCTTTCGTATCTAGAGTGTGTTGGGGAAGCCGAAACCCTAGCCATCGTCGCCGGTGACTAGCAAAGGTTGCCGTTTGGCTAGACCTGCTTTTTTCTTTTTGGGTTTTATTTCGTCGCCCAGATCTATAACCTGTTATGTTGTGGTAGTGCGTGAGTAGTGTTTTGTTAGATTTTTGTTTAGCTTTGATTCTTTGTTGTTATTATTTTGTTAGTTGTGATTGGTGATGAATAGAGTTTTATAGACTCGTGGAGATATAGATTTTGATGCATATTGTGAATGTTGAAGGATGCTGTAGATTTGAATGTAGAAGGTATATTTTATAACTTTTGCAAAGGATCTAAGTATATGGTTTTGAAATTTTCGTGGGTCCTTTGTGTTAAGATTGAAAATTGGTCTGATTTCTGTGTATTGGTTGTTGGCGTTACAGATTTCAGAGGGGATTGAAGCGAAAGCCAATGACCCTGATTAAAAAGCAGTAATTTTTCTTGATCATTGTTATTCTCATTAAAGTCATGTCTAATGCGATGCGCTTTGTGATTAAATAATGGTGTTCTGGACTTGGATTTGAGTATAATAGTGTTGATTTTAACGTATTTTGCACACACAGGTGGATTTTACATATGCTAATTTTTGCTGCGAATCTTCACATGAACTTTGAAATCCAACTTTTCCTTATATATCAGCTCAATCTGTTATGTCAAATCATTTCCAGATTGTTTCAACTAAATATAATATCAACTTACCTATAAAAAAATGAAACTTCTGTAACTTGATAGACAACACAAGTACTAACATATTGTTGTTCTGTTGAAGGTTTAGATTTATATTGGACATCATTTTAAGCTAGGCTAATCTTTCATAAAACTTTTGTTTTTTGTCTTGCAATATATTGGAATGTTGTTTAAGGCCAGGCTAGCAGCAGCTGATATCTATTTGTCTTTTTTGAGTAGGGGACAAGTCATCCTGCAATAGCCAATTCTATAGATGTGTAGAGCATACAAGTTATATAGAATCCAACTTATAAAGCTATTCCCAGAAATCTATAGATGCTAATTTTGTAATTCATATCTTGTAGTTTTGTATTTTGCAATATAATGTAATGTAAATAACAAAATAGTGTAATATGTAGTGGATTGCATACATTTTAGTTTTTCATTTTTATATATTTTTATTATTCTGGAAAATGTTAGTATCATGCTTTCACACTTTCACTTAACTATTATCTCTTCACTGAGTAGGAACCTACTCAGTGAAGAGATAATAGTTTAAGTAAAAGTGAAAAAAAAGACGACCCACCTACTCAGACTCAGAGGGAGCAAAATCGATCTGAGCCAACAACCTTTGGTGAAAAGAACTTGGAAGAAAAGGTTGAAAATATCATACAACAATTGGAAGCACAAGAAAAGGCCATGGAAGTATTGAAGTCTGAGTCATTAACTAAGGTAGATGTCTCATACCAAAAATTGTATATAGACTCCCAAAAAAAGGTTGAATCCTTGAGCGATGAAAATAAGCAACTTTCCGTGAAGCTGGAAATTGCTCTTGGCAAACTTGAAAAGTAAGCCTCACTGATCCTCTTAAATATCATTTGTTTTTCAATGACTTATACAACTATGCTACTCTATCTTCAGTCATTGCTATAAAATTTGTTCTACAATTGCTGAAATTGGTGTACACGGTTACTTTTATGTGGATATAAACCTGAAAGAGTGGCCAGTTTCCATCACCAGATAATGCATTTAATTTCTTTACACGGTTAAAGGGAGAACTGTTTACTTTTTTTTGTTTTTTCCTTGCTTGAACCTTTTTTATTGTTATGATTGTGAGCACTATTAGAGTGATCCTGTAGAACGAGTTAATGTAAATCTTGCATGCAGACATCTATAAAAATGTATTGTTAGTAGTATATTGTTCATTCAGTCTTTCTACACGTTGCTATGGGCTGTGCCTGTCAGACCCACAGGTTTTTAGGGATGTAGATTGCCTTGAGATCTAATAACTCCACTTGTGGGAAGTTAGGGTATACAGAAGAGAGGACCAATTAGCTTAGAATATGGGTTCGTGAGTATTAATTTAGATCATTCAGGGTTAGTAACGCTTTTGATGAAAGATCTATTTTCTAAACAAAATTTTCTACTGGAATCTATTCTAAGCATTGTCACAATTTTCTTTTACATGTATCTATCTTGCGGAGAAAAAGATAGAAGATAACCCAGCTAGGATGAAGCAATTTGTGTTAGCAAGTTTGGAAAAGTTCGTGATGAAATGTCAGCAAAGGCTTCTTTGGGGACTTCTTTGGTGTGAGATTAAATCATTATGGGAAGACTGCTGCTGATTTTGTAACTCATTTTTTGTAATTTTGTGTTTGGGGTAATGTAATTTATAAATATCAATAGTGGATTGCATTGTGATGCATGCATAGATGAATATTGGATTTGTTTTTTGGAACTCAAATATTATGCTTTTCATGAACTTGACTTTTTAGAATTTTTTTTTTAATAAAATAAAGGCTTAAACCTTTTAATTTTTTTTAAAAAAAAATCCGGATACAAGCTGGATTTTCGAGTTTTAAAAATCTGGATCCACTCAGGTTTTGAGCCGGGTCTAACCCGGATCAACCCGGCCCGGGTTCCGGCTCGGATTTAAAACCCAAGTTCCAATCTGATTATACCTGAATTCTCAGGTTGGAACCGAAACACCTCTACATATATGATATAAATTGTACAAAATTTATTAAATATATAATATCGACATGACATTTTTTTTTATCGTCGTGAAAACCAAAACCAATAATATTGGTTCTAGTCCACTTTTTATTTATTTATTTTAAATAATATTTATACAAAACCTTATAAAACTAAAACTTTTAAAAATATAAACTTTTCGTACATTTGAGCATTTTCAAATGAAAATATTTAAGGCACCTATAGATTCTTTTGACAAATTCTACCGATATAACTTCTTTATTTTTTGTTCTTACTTCATAGTTAAAGAAATATTTTTTAATGAGTTTGTAATTTATTTTAAAAAATAATTAAAATGATTTAAAATATACTTTAAAAAAAGATACAAAATAGAAAAAAAAATACATTTTACACGTTCAGAATTTTCGAACATCTCTAGGTGCCCCAATCCTTTGGAAAAAGAAAAAGAAAATAGTTCGGTCCGGTCTAGTTCTTCCATTTTAAAAATCGATCCGGTTTTGATTTTAAATTTTTCGAATCCATATATATATAAATTTTTAATATTATATACAATATTTTTTTATATTATATATCATTTTATATAATATATAATTATATATGAAATAATATTATATTATAATTAATAACATAAAATTTAAATCTTAAACATGAATATTTGTTTGATTATATGTTTTAAATATAAAGTGTATATATTAATTACATTTTATAACCCAATAAATTTTTAATATATTTATTTTGATAAATACATTAGTAATACTAATATTAAAATCAGAAAACCAAACTGAGCCGGATTGGAACCTGTAGAATTAGAAGTACTCGTTTAGCCTTTAGGATAGTAACTGATGCAATATCAGTTCTTGAAAATGCAAAACTGGTGTATACCGATTTGGTTTCAACATTTATTCAAAACCAAACCGGTTATACATCTACACACATGCATGATGCATTTGATACAAGTTTACCGAATTGCCCACCATGAACGCAAAAGACTTCCCATGCCTTCTTGCCCTGTTAGGGGTGTAACGGGTCCAGTTTGGTCCGATTTTAAATAAAATTTAAGATCAAATCGGTATGTATCGGTTTTGCATTTTCAAGAATCGATTTTGCACCGGTTATTTTTTAAACTGGTACTTCCGATTTTATCGATTCAGGTCCGGTTTTTCGAGTTTAATGTACTTTATACTATATTATATAATATATAATAATAATAATATATTATAGTATATAATACTATAATGATAATATATTATAATATATAGGGATATAATATTAGTATAACTATTAATACAATAAACTATACTGATATAAGATTTTGAAATTTAATATTATATTAATTATTAATTTATCATATAATACAAAACTATTTTATATATAATTAATAAGTATATAATACAATAAACAATTTTAATCTGGTTATCTGTCCATATTAAATTCGGATTAATCCGGACGAATAACCGTTCGGATTTTAGCATCCAGATCCGGATCCAGATGAATACCCCTAATAATTATATATTATATATAAAAATTATATACAATATAAAAAATTATAATATATATATTTAAAACGGTTCGATCCAATTTTAAAAAAATAAAAACTGAAATCGAATCATTTAAAAAAATATAAAATGGATTCCGAATCAAACTCGATTCGCAACCGGACTAGTCCGATTTACCGGTCCATCGTTTTTTTTTACGGCCCTAGCTCCTGGTATATAAACTCGATACTCAAAACACAGCAGAAGGTAGTATTATCAGAAGGCGGTGATAAAATCATCCGGACGGAACAGGAAGAGAATGGTGGCCACGAACCTAAAATCGGAGACGATGACTCTGATGGAGAAGAGGAGCTCCATAGAGGCCGAGATGAACTCCATCATCGACCGTCTCTGTCAGCCTGGCGGCCCTGGCCTTTCTGGCAATCTCGTCGATTCTGAGGTATTTTGTTTATTCCCATCATTTTGATTACGCATACTGTCGTTTCGGATTTGAGTTTGGGTTAGTTTTCAGTTTGATTGCCGAGTAATGGGAAAAATAAAGATTTAGTTTTTCCGTGTTCTGCTTGTTTTTTAACTGGTAGCTTGAGCTCGATTTTGTTTTAAATCAATCATTTTGACCGATTTATTAAGCTCTCTATTTTATTTATTAGCGAATGGAGGAGGAATTAAGGAAATTTCTTTCGACGAGAAAAGTGTTAATGTTGGTCTCAGTGTAGTTTAGCCTTTTTTTTTCCAAGTTACTGGGCAATATAAGTTATATGATGTAGGTGCTATGAACGTCTCTTTTTTTTATCGGGAACAAGCGTAGTCTTGGTGTAGATGCCGATCAAAGAGACGTGTTGTAGATTTGACAATTCTGGGGCCTTTGTTGTTTGGTTTATGCAGGGGTTTCCTCGCTCGGATGTTGACATTCCAGTTGTGCGAGCAGAGCGGCACCGTCTTTCTGGTAAGATGGTTGTTTTTGCTGTGTTGAATTGCGCAATGAGCATGCGTTTCTTATCAGCTGTAAAGGTCTTAGAGCGTAAATACAAACTAAAGGTGGAGCATATTGAAGGGAAATAATGCATACATAACGCACATATAGGAAGAAAAATATTTTTTACACTCACCAACTAATTGGCATTTTACAATTTGCACTCCTAAGTAGTAACATTGACATATTAAATTTTCCAACTATTAAAAATTGAAAAATAGTATCTTCTTCTAATTCTGGTCGTTGAGATGAATGAAAGACAGGTAAAAATAGATAAGATGACACAATTTTGACAGTTGGATCTTAATGGAGATTGTATATTACAACTTCTTGGTAGTTTGAGGATGTATTGTGTCAATGCTGGTAGCTTGATATGCATAGTGTAGAATGCCTGTTGGTTGGAAGGCGAAAAGTGTGATCTTCTATATATGCAGGTATCTATATATGCATATATATGTATGCATATATGTACGTTTGTGTACTTACATATGACTGTCAATGACCCTTTGTCTTGTTTTTCAAATTGAATTCGAGTTTTTACAGAGTTTTGAAGCCTTCATGAGGAATGAGTACAATAATCTAAGTTATTATGAGAGTTATTGTGTGGGAGCCCTTGCTTTCGTTACAACTTGGTAATCAGAACCAAGATTGAATACCCATGCTTTCACAATGTTAATATTCATAGTGAAGTACCTAATTTTAAAGCATTGTGATGATGATATTATATAGTAAATGAAGAAAAATAATCGTGGAGATAGAGACTTCATAATATTTGAGCTTCAACATACCCTTTTGGATGCTAGCTACAATAGATGGCCAAACTTTTAGTGAGTCCCATTTGTTCGGATTATCTATGCAACTGAAAGTGATGTAATTAATATACTATTGATTTAAGGGCTTGCTTATTATGCAACTGCAGTTATAGCAACTTTGAAAGTCCTATCAGTGTTGCTCTTCATAGCAGAAGTTTCTGTCTAAATCGTTTTGTTAATCTTAGTTTTTATTTTCTTCTCTATTGGGCAGAGCTACGGAGTGATCACAGAGAGATAACAGAGAAAATAAATCAGAACATACAGGTTCTGCATTCAGCAAGGCTTCCTTCTAAGTCTTCACCCCCAAAAGACCAAGGTAACTAGATGAAATAAATGTCATTCTACCTAGGTTTGTTGAGAGAGATATTATAGAAAGTATTATCAATTGATGTTACTTGGTGGAACTTCATTGATTGAAGGTAGCAACATTTGCATATTAAAGCAAAAAGGGAAAATTGAAATTTAGTCCTTCTGTTTTCACTTGGAAAAATTTCCTCTAACTACCAAATTAAAAGAAAACAAAAGTCACGGAGTGAAGGATCTTCTGTTGGAGTTCTATGTTCATGTGTCATGCCATATCAAAAGTAAAAACAATATAAATAGGGAGGGGAAATGGAACCCTCTGCTTCCCCTTCCCCGGTGGAGGAAGGGCAAACCTTCCCGCTTAAGTTTTTTTTACCAATTTATTTTTTTAGTTTTAGTTTTTATTTTTTGCTTTTGATATATGGCATGCCAAGTCCGCCTTTCCATCAAGGTTTTGGATGGATCCCTGCGAAATAACCTTTTTAAAGGTCTTTAACTTGGGGACGTTATTTTTGGTAGTTTAAGGACCTTTTTCTTTCAAGTGAGTATATGGCTTTTTTATGATCATAACATATAGAATTTGTAGCTACAATGTGGATCTTGAAGGAACAATAAGTTTTCTTTTTTGATAAGTAAACAATAAGTTATTATACTGTGTTGTGATACTTGTTAGTGCTCACTAGATGACATTTTTTCTTATTATTGCTCACTAATTGTGATACTTTTTGTTCAGCATTTTGTGGCAGTATTCAGAAAGTTTTACAAACTTGTGTATATTCTAGATCCTGACTGTAAGCTGGATGATACGATGTTTTCCAAAATGTTTGTTTTATTTTAATGCTGTCCTAGTTGTAGATTCTTGAAGTTTTTGTAAGGAGTTGCAATTGTTAAGCCTAATGCATTAGCTACTTAATTCTGGTTGTTGTGTCATGGGCAATTATCCCATTCTTTGTTTGGTAGTTCTTAGTTCATACTATTCTACAGAACCTTGGGTTCCAGTTTTACCTCATAGTACTTTAGTAAGAGCCTCATTTACCCCATAAGATCTCTGCTTCCGCAGCATTCATGCACATGTGGGATGATGAAATCTAATGTCTCTTGTCAAATTTGATTCTGTGAGATGTCTAGTTCAACCCGTGAAATAGACATTACGGGGTTTTCCCCAAAACTACATATATTTGTTCTGATCTTATGTGTTTCAACATGATATCAAAATGGTTTATCAGTTAGGATTTGTTTTGTTTGACTTAATTGAACATGGCATATTGTTTCACTTGAAGATGAAGAAAATTTTTTTATTAATTGGTCTTACTTGTACAGCATCTATAGTTATGAGAACCTGCTTGCTTTGGCTTTATCTAGCTTTTCAAGTAGTGTGCTGTTTAACGGTAGGGTTTGCCTGCTTAGCCATGCAGTTTCTGGTTCTGGCAACCAATTTTTAGTTTTAAATATTCAAGCTGTTTAGCATTAACTTCTTTTGATTGGTAAGTGGAATTTTATTAATAGAAGCTATGTGGGTACTACCCAAGCACATTGGAAGTACTCAGGAGTTACATCTAATTAGATACTAAGCATTACTTTCTACCTGCAATGGATTTTTCATCTATCTCAAATACAGGGTTACTTAATGTGGTATAACAACATGCAAATGAGAATAATTTTCAGTTTGAACTGTGAAGTTCTCTAACTTCTATTATTATAAGTTTTTTTCCTGTCTTGTCCTTGTAAAACTGTATCTAAAATGGTCATGTCTACTTGGGTAAAACTGTAGCAACACATTGACTGCATGTTTTGCCTATATGCAAGGCAATGATGAGGGGTCAAACAGCCAACACTCTGCAGTTCCCAGTGCTGGCCCATCTACATCCTTCCACAATGTTCTAGTGAGAGATTCTCCCAACTCTATGGATGTGGATCTGGTTGTCAGTTTACCATTTGCCATGGTTGATGAGATAGCTGATGCATCACCAGCAGCAGAGGATGGTTTACAGCTGGGAGATCAGATTGTCAAATTTGGGAGTGTCGAAGCTGGTGAAAATTTGGCACAAAGGCTTGCTTCTGAAGCTCAGACAAATCAAGGTCGTGCAATACCAATATCAATTATGAGGCAGGGTGCACCGATTAACTTAACAGTGACACCCCGAACATGGCAAGGCAGGGGTCTACTAGGGTATATCCATCTTCTCCTTTAGTTGTGCTATACTCTTATCTAATTTGTTGTTGAGTGAGGAATGCTGGCCATGATTTCCCAAAATGTTAATATGTTCTGGAAGGAACTACACAGAAGAAAACTTTTCATCCATATGATGGCTCACTTAGGATACGAGTTATAACAATTTTTTTTGATAAGTTATATGAGTTATAACATGTAGCGGAGATGGTGACATACTGACATGCAGATAAACATCGAGAAGATGGTGATTTTATTGCTAAAAGAAACGTATGCTTCTGCAATAATGTAAATATGTAGGAAAGCTAGCCACAAACAATGGGGAACGATAATTTTTTAATTGCTGAATACTCGCAAAACTTGTAGCTAGAACTCGATAACTAGCAAACAAAATTCATGCTGAATAGTGGTGACCATAATTGTATCAAGTATAGACTGTTAATTATACTGCCTACGAATATCACTAACTCCTTCGTTACATTGGATGCTTGCAGATGCCATTTCCGTATCTTATAATTTCAGTTCATCACATGGACGTGGAACTGTGGAAGCGCAAAGGGGGTTCCTTTTATTTTTTTTAGCAGGACAGTGTTCAGGGGCTCTTGGCATCCTTTTTGGTGNCCTTTAGTTGTGCTATACTCTTATCTAATTTGTTGTTGAGTGAGGAATGCTGGCCATGATTTCCCAAAATGTTAATATGTTCTGGAAGGAACTACACAGAAGAAAACTTTTCATCCATTATGATGGCTCACTTAGGATACGAGTTATAACATTTTTTTTGGATAAGTTATACGAGTTATAACATGTAGCGGAGATGGTGACATACTGACATGCAGATAAACATCGAGAAGATGGTGATTTTATTGCTAAAAGAAACGTATGCTTCTGCAATAATGTAAATATGTAGGAAAGCTAGCCACAAAAATGGAGAACGATAGTTTTTATACTGCTGAATACTTGCAAAACTTGTAGCTAGAACTCGATAACTAGCAAACAAAATTCATGCTGAATAGTGGTGACCATAATTGTATTAAGTATAGACTGTTAATTATACTGCCTACGAATATCACTAACTCCTTCGTTACATTGGATGCTTGCAGATGCCATTTCCGTATCTTATAATTTCAGTTCATCACATGGACGTGGAACTGTGGAAGCGCAAAGGGGGTTCCTTTTATTTTTTTTAGCAGGACAGTGTTCAGGGGCTCTTGGCATCCTTTTTGGTGGTGTATTCAATGGTAAAATGATGTTGTCCTTGACTTAAGAGGCACTATTTACATATCCTAGCAAATATTGGATCAGCTTGTGTTCTGATGGGACTCCAGAATGGTTTAACTTTCTGATGGGTGCTTTTGGATGTGTGAGATGAGAATTTTGTGTTTTGTTTTAAAGTTTAAAATATTATTTTTTAATTTTGAGATTTGAAAAAGTTGAATTGGAATTTGAAAAAGTTATATTCAGATTTGAAAAAGTTGAATTATTTATTATATTTTGTATGGAGCTTTGAAAAAGTGTAATGATGAGATGAGATGAAGATGAAAAATCTTATCTTGTCTTTACCCCCAAACCTAAATACTTATAGTTGGGTTTATAACAGTCTGTCAAGAAGTTTAAATAACTTCCATAGATTTAAAACAAAGTGCCAAATAGTTGGCTGATTGTGTCTCGAGTAAATAGCAAATCTGAAGAATCCTTTCTTCTTTTGCCTTGAAAAATTTTCTTCATGTTTTATATACCACCCATTGTTACTAAGCTTTGTTTGGTTACGTCCAATTCATGAGATTAGATGTTTTGTTGAAAGTTGAATAAAATATTGTTAAAATATAATTTTTTAATATTAATTTTTATTTTTGGATTTAAAAAAGTTAAATTTTTTATTATATTTTGTATGAAAGTTTGAAAAAATTGTAATAATGAGATTAGATAGTTTTGTGTATTCAAACTGGGCTCTAAATTTGCTAATTTGCCTGCTCATTGGGTTCCTCGATGGGCTTGTTTTCCTCCATTTGTAAGTCTTCAAGGTATGTGTTTCGTTCTCCTTCAATCTATTATCATATAATGAAGACAAAATGTACGAAGCTTCATATTTTACATCTCAAACTACATATTCTGACGTGATTTACCCTCAGATCACTCAAAAATGGTAGAAAATAAAGAATTAATCTTTCCATCAGCCTACACACCACATACCATAATTTTTATTTATTTATTTATTATTAAATGTGTATTATATGGATAATGAATAAAAAAATATAAATGTTTCAAGAAGACTAGAATAAAAAAAATTGAAAAAAAATAAAAAAAATAAAAAAAAATTTGATGTGTGGTGTGTAGGTTAATGCATAGCAATGCCCGAAAATAAATAGATAAACCTTCTGGTGGGAGGTAAAGCAAAAAATAACTCTGATTAACTTAAGAATTATATGCTTTTTCCAGTACTTCACTGCATTAAGGTGATAGTCCAGACTCCAATCGTTGCATGCCATGCCAACCCATCTTTTTCAGATTTTAAGAATGATATCTCTCTTTCTAATATACGACAAAGAATACACCTTTCTTTTACTGCTTGGCTTTTCTTTTTTTCTTTTTTCCTTTTGGAATTTATCAGGACTGAGGATTAGTCGATCAGATCATATTTCACAGTTTGAGTCGGCATCTTCATGTCCAGGGTTTCAGAATCTTGATGTGAAACCTCAAGAAATTTGGGGTAGAATCTGTCTAATTTTCTGTAGAAAAGAATCACATAAAGAAAAAAGTATAAGAATGTTAATAATAGGAGAAAAGGAAAATACTTTAGCTACACATGGATTACACAAAAGTAAACTTACAAACTGATGTGACTTGATGTGGTACGTCAGATTGTAAAGTTACTTTTATTATAAAGTAAATCTAACGGATTCCATGAGCCCACGTCAATTTATGGGTTTATTTTGTATAATCTTTTTGTATATGTAACACTTTTTTTTTTTGTACGGCTAAAATTAAATAAACTAAAGTCTGAAAATGCAATAGACTATCAGGTATCGGCTGCACAAATCTTGAATCTTCAATCGTCACTTGCTCTAAACCATTCAAATCTTGAATTCTCCTCTTTACATTGGGCTGATCATTACATGATGCACCAAAAGAATTAAAGCAAAGCTAAGCCATAC
The DNA here is from genome assembly GCA_003123785.1 of Pterocarya stenoptera. Lineage (NCBI taxonomy): Eukaryota > Viridiplantae > Streptophyta > Magnoliopsida > Fagales > Juglandaceae > Pterocarya > Pterocarya stenoptera. Next base: position 254,910 of record QEOT01002206.1, on the reverse strand, counting down.
AGAATTAAATGTGATCTGAAGCATAAAAGAACCCGATTAATCCATTGGTTTAACAACTGCCTTGTCCATGGCCATCTATAAGATTAAACTAATTAATTGGTAATATTTTCCAATTTATTGTCTGTTAAGCTATTTGCTATATTCGTTATTTTTTGAGTGTTTATAATGACGAATAAATAATTAAATTCACATTTTTTTCATTGACTTAAATTTGTAGAAAAAATGGCGATTTCACATGTTATTAGAGCGGACTTGAGTTCGAACTCTAATTTTACACTTCATCTCATAAAATTAAATATTTTACGTGTTTGATCCACTTATTAGTGGGGAGCCTATTTCACACATGAGAATGTGTGTCAAGGATATAATAAATAATTAAATTTTTTTTTTTTCATTAGCTTAAGATTTTGAGATAAATGGTAATTTCACATTCTGATGTATTTATATTTCCATTGATAATTTACCTTGCTTATTAAAAATTGATGATTTAATTTTATACATGCATTAGCACTAATTCATTTCTTTGAAGTAAGAAGCTGTATGCTTTCACTCCATCAACTAGATTATGGCATACTGATAGAAAATAATTACTTTCCCTTTTATATGGTTTGAAGAGATTTAGGCATCGGGTGGTTATACAATACAAATTATCTCATCTTTTCTCATTTAATTATTATAATTTTTATAATTTCTATACAAAATATAATAAATAATTCAAGTTTTTTAAAATTTAAAAAAAATAAATATTACAAAATTATATTTTAATAATATTTTATTTAATTTTAAAAATATTTAATTTATTAAAAAATTTCAAATTTCAAACTTATTTTGATTGAAAATACGGTTGATGATAATGAATCTGGTTTTGACGAAGGCAAAACAGAAAATCTCATGTTTTTTCCCTCAACGAGAAGAATATTAAATTTGAGGACTTCTATTATTCAATTTATAGTTTTTATTTTATTTTTTTAAGGTGTGAAAGTGTGAAGATATTTTTGTGTGGGATAGTAAACCGTGAATATATAGACTTTTTCCCCAGATTTTGCTACAGAAAACAGCCATTCAACGGGGCGTAGCCAGTAAACCACAGTTCAAAACCAGCTCGCCCAGTTTCCCTGTACTTGACGAAGCCATCTTTCTTCCTTTCATTCGTTCGCTCTTCGATTCTCTTCGTCGTCAATTCCCTTTAATTCTATCAGCCACTGCAAACCCAATTTCCTGAAGTTTCTCCCTAACTTTCACTTCCATTTTCTCGGAAGAAAAGGTGTAATGCAGGACCTACGCACTGCGCACAGAAATGTTGTCAGCTTTTTCTCTTCGTGAGGCTCCTGAAAACGACGCAGTTTAGACATTTCCTGAGGTTCTCAGTTGTCATAATGCGCAACGGAATCTGAGTCTTCCGAGGCTCTTCCAAGCTCATTTTGAATACAATAAAAGAGCTCTTTTAAAGATTACATGTAAACCCTAGGCTCTGGTAAAGAGGAAAAGGTGAACCCATTTTACTGATTTTGATGAAGTTCATATTCGTGTCCGTAAAATCCCAAGTGGGTCGTGTTTCCTAGGGTTTTGTGCTGATTTGAAATCTGGGTTTCAGTGGAAAATGGGGTTTTGGGGTTGTGGGACTGGGATTTAGATTATTTCACGGTTTTAGTGCTTTGAACGAACCCTAGGGGACTGGAATTGGGGAGTTTGATGGTGGAAAAGTGAAATCCGTGCTGGCAGCTCGAGGGGCCAGGTCAATGAATGCAGCTAGAGGAATTGACTTTTTATATTTTGAATTTTGGAATTAGGGTTTCCGGAGTGATTTGAGCCTCAAAGAAAAAAAAATGCTAACTTCAGTGGATTTTGTAGGTGGGTTTTGGATGATTTTGCGGAATTCGTGATTTTGAGGATTTGAAAGATTTGTTACGATATTTGTATTGGACCAAAGGGGTTGTTAATGATGTCGGGAGCTCCAAGGGTGAGGTCTATGAATGTGTCTGATTCGGAAGCAAGGCCGGTGCTTGGTCCCGCTGGGAATGGGAACAAGACCGGGTTGTTGATTGCACGAAAAACTGGTACGAAGCCATTGAGAAAGATGGAGAAATCAGCCGGGGAGGCTACATTGGCCGAAGATATGAAAGCCTGTAAATCTTCTCGGGTTGCTACTTCCTCTCCCCAGCTGCATTCTGTCAATGTGTCTTCAATGCTTCGACGGCACGAGCAGTTATTACACTTCAATTTGTCATTAAGCGCGTCGTGTTCATCTGATGCTTCTACGGATTCATTTCATAGTCGAGCTTCTACTGGCAGGTTGATTCGGTCGAATAGTCTGGGGAGTAGGAGAAAGCTGGCTGCTTCCAAGCCAAGAAGTGTGGTTTCTGATGGTGGTTTGGAGTCTCTACCCGAGGGATTGCAGACCAAGAAGAGATGTGCGTGGTTGACACCGAATGCAGGTTTGTTCTTTCTTCTTTGGAGTTGGATAATTACTGAAATTTCCGAAGGTTCACGATTTTGTAGAACATATTGTGCTTTTTTGTCCTTTGAATGTTTTCTTCACTGGATGGGGCCACCGATCTCTCTGCGGGACCTATCCGCTCTTTCCTTCTATTCCGAGTAGCAGACAATCTCATGCAAGATCAGACAATCCCTCGAAATGTCTGCTGTTACCTAACATTGTCTTCTAGCTTGCCTTCCTTCTCTAACTGGTAGTTGAATACTATTACAAGTCAATACTTCTACATTGGAAGAATAGACGAGTGAGATTGGATTAACTTGGATGATTCTGTTTAGCAGTATGTGGGTGTTAATTGTAATGGTCGCCTTTTAAGAACCAAAATTTTTAGTAATGTGCATCAAATTATTTTCTTAATATATGGGCTCAGATTTAAATAAGAAAGTTGCATTGCGAAGTATTTGTTTTCTGGGAAAGCCAGTTTTGGATTGGTTTGGTCCTGCATCAATTTTAATTCAAGTGACTATGGTTGCAGTCGTCATTCTATTGAACCGAAAAGTGAACCAACACATCTTTTCTAAATAGACTGAAGGGGTTTAATTAATGGAGGAATGAGAATATGGCTGTGATAGAGTTCAGTAGGAAATATGTGTGGCTGACTGACACGATCAGATTTTGGGCTTTATTAAATGTAATTCGCTCTGCACATGTTTGTGGTTGGTTTCCGGATTTAAATTGTTTTGCACAAGATATTGATCTGAGTTAAAGTTATTTGTCTGTTAGTTCCTTTTTTTTCTTTTAATGTTGACTATTGATTTGTATCTATATTCTTACATAAAACCTATTAAACTGATAAATCAGTCAAGTAAAAGCCTCTGTTTCTATGACTTCATCATTCAAACGATAAATTTAAACATGATTGAACAATTTGATGTTGTGAAATATTCTCCCTGCCCAATCTTAAGTGATGTACTGATAGGTCACTTGGCCCAAAAGGATCTAATAACTCTACTTCATGTCTCTTAGTTTTCTTAAATTCAGATATACTTTCATCGTTGCCTTTTGTATTTTGTAATAACTTACTACATCGGAGGTATCGCATTACAAGAAGTTTAGAAATGAGCATAACTCTGCAGTTTATCTGATGTTGGAGGCAATATTTTAGAAAGAAAAAATTGGCGTCCAGATTTTGCTTTTCCTTGGAGTTTATGTTCTATGACTATGATTGCCTTGAATGAATTAAAATACGATATGCCTTGCAAGTTTAATTAGTTCTTGTTGCTTCTCTGACTTTTTTGTTGTTATTTGGTTAAAAGATTTGAGGTTTGACACTTTAAATCCATCCACAATAAGATGTGATTCCTTTTTTCTTTGATAAGTTTTTCAAATTTCATTAAGAGCGCAAAGGGATGCAATCCAAGTACACAGAGCATTCAAGAGAAAGCACCCAATTAGAGAGGGAAGACAAAAACTAGGGAAAAGTAACTTGTATGTATCTGTAAGTTGTATTGTATATGACACTCAAGCTTTAGCATGCAATGTGATTGTGAAAGCCATTGGTACTGGATGTTGCCTTGCAGTGCTGATATGCTTCTCGTAGATTTTATTTGCTGACATATTTTCTGTTGCTGAAACCAGAGCCATGTTATGCTGCTTTCCACGATGAAGAATGGGGGGTTCCTGTACATGATGACAAGTATGGGATCATCAGAACATTGCTTGCTTCCATATTGATTGAAGGGGTACCCCTTTTTGAGATTTGATTATATTACCAGTTTTGGCTTTTTGCTGAATATCCCCAATCTCACCCAGGAAATTGTTTGAGCTGCTAGTCCTTTCTGGTGCTTTGGCTGAACTTACATGGCCTGCCATTTTAATCAAAAGGCATATCTTTAGGTATTCTTCCTGAAAATTCAATTATGTTTTTCATTTATCAACACATCCATGTCCGAACTTTTGGCCACGACATAACTTGTTTCTTGAAATCATTTTCCCATCCTTGCTTCTTGATCTTTTTATTTCCTGAAAATATTATTTTGCAGGGAAGTATTTGCAGATTTCGATCCTGTTGCTGTCTCAAAGTTTAATGAAAAGATGATAATAGCACCAGGAAGCACAGCAAGCTCTCTCTTATCAGAGCTAAAGCTACGTGCTATCATTGAGAATGCACGTCAAATATCTAAGGTAGATTCTCATATTCTTATGGCACTTTTTAGACTTCCATCTGCAGAAGATGCATGTACCAGGGGCAGCTTAGTTATCATTTGGTCATGTCGGTTAGGTGAACAAAGTAGTTGAACTGTAGTCCCGTTCCATGTGCAATTTGTGTACTGTACAGGACAAACTTATTTATATTTTATGCCTTACATATTATACCTTATTTCAAGAGTTACTCATGCACCTAATCATTTCTTGTTTTCAACGTGCCGACTTTCTTAGTGGGCATTTGGCAAGGCCTATCATTTATCAGTTTTGATGATTTCCAGCAGTTTGGGTCATTTATCACAAACCATTTTACGGATGTGTAATAATTGGACATTCCTCAATTGCTATATGCTGATGACAGGTCATAGATGAGTTTGGGTCATTTGGCAAGTATATCTGGAGCTTTGTAAACCATAAGCCTATAGTCAGCAGGTTCCGATATCCTCGCCAAGTTCCGGTGAAAACTCCAAAAGCCGATGCTATAAGCAAAGACCTAGTGAGACGGGGATTCCGGAGTGTGGGACCCACTGTCATATACTCGTTTATGCAGGTTGCAGGAATGACAAATGACCATCTCATTAGTTGCTTCAGATTCCAGGAGTGTGTAGCTGCAGCAGAAGGGAGGGAAGAGAATGGCATCAAGTTACACGAGGCTGGAGAAACAAACCCCGATAATGTGGTGGAGTCAGAACTATCTGTTGCTATTGATGTATTGAGTTCCTCTTCGGAATAATGAACAAAATGTCTTGGTTGGGTGGCAGGTGGAGCTCCAGGCTCAGTCATCAGTTTACCTTGTTGACATGTTCACGGCTACTCATTGACATGTTCGCAGCTACACTGAGTGGTAATGGAGGTGAAGGTGCTGTGTGTATAAAACTTCCTGAATTCCTAATCATCATGGATTCCTAGATTGTAGATTACTAGAATGAATGAATTTAACTGGTGATTGTGCTGTCAATGGGGCTTATCGAGAGAACCTTGAGATTTGATGTACAATTTTTTGTACAGTTTTAGTTTAGAAGATTAGTAATTAGAATTTTTTTCTCAACGCATTTTTGCACAAGAAGATAGGAAACAAAATTTCTGTTCATTCTGCACCATCTGAATCCATGACTCTACATTTAAAGAGGGCGGGATTGGTTGTTACCCAAAAGCCGAAGGCTACCTTATATTGTGCTTTTCAGCTAGAACTTAAAAATCGATGTCATATTTTCTTTTGATGGGTAACAATGATTCGGTAGTGGGACAGGGATGACTGCCTTTACATAAACATGTTTGTTCTGTTGCTCTTAATGTGGGGGTACTCTGCTATATGAACAGAAGATACAGTTTCATTGGGTGGTAAGAAATTAAAAGACAGAAGAACCAAGAATGAAGCGCCTCCAATTCCAACCATTTCGCTTTATTGTGATCACTAGGTCATGTTTGGATTCTGAGATGATTTTAGATCAGTTAAATAAAATATTATTATAATACTATTTTTTAATATTATTATTATTTTGAAATTTGAAAAAGATGAATTGTTTAATATATTTTGTGTGAAAATTTGAGAAAATTATAATAATGAAATTGAGATAAGATGAGTTACTTCTCAATCCAAACGGAGAATTTACCCATATATTGCATTTCCTCTCTTACCATTTAAAAGGGCCATTTACCCATATGTTGCATAAAAGATCCTTTGGATTTTAATTTCTAAAAGAACCCTTCAATTTTTTACTTTTCAAAAGACCCTTCAGACTCCAATTCAATCGTAGTTACTACACAAAAATCAGTGTTTTTTTCCAGCACCGAGTAAATTAGAAGACAGAACCAAGAATGAAGCGCCTCCAACTCCCATGGCAGCGTGCATGGGGATTGGTAAGCACACTTAAACTATCCCGTCGTGAAATACTTACCATTCATTTATACGCCGGAGACTTGCTTTGGAGAACTTGTTCCAATTTTCAGGATCCGCCTTGCACTTTTCAAAGAAATCAGCAATCTTGTGGCTCGATTCATCACCATTGTAGGGGTCAATGTGACATCCTGAGATTCCATCAACAATAATTTCTGCTGGACCTCCCTGATCTGTTGCAAAGGTGGTAATCCGCTGTTCATTGCCTCCACGACTGTTAGACCGAAATTCTCGTACAATGCTGGATGCACAAAAGCTCCTTTTGTATCAGCAATACAGCGGTATAGCTATCCATCTGATGTGGCCCTTAAGTTCGTATTTCTCTGTCAAGGCATGCATCTTTTTTATTTCTGCAGTTTCTTCTCTGTCCTTTGATTTCGATGGACTGAAAAATCCCGCTACAACTAGATTACCAAATTTCTTAGCTTCTTGTTCTTTCCATACCATTCAGTTAGTCCAGTAATGTTTTTCACTGTATCAAGTCGTGCCATCGAGAAGATGATTGGTTTATTCTTGTCTGCCAAATATCCTCTGTTCCAGGCATACATCAGCTTTAATGTTAAACTACTATGATATTGATACTTTTAGTACATGATGGATGTGCATAAATTAAATGTAACCGAGAGGCTACAAGAAGCTTTAGATTTACATGTGCACATTTTTGCCGTCCTTACTGTATGGTAGTTCTTCAATGGTCGGGTGGAAAGAAGTTAGCCGCCTCTGTGTCTCCGTGTACGGGAAGTAGACAGACTGATCAACCCCAGGGGCAGCAATGTTGAACTTTGGATCAAAGACATTGATGCCCGAGACTACTAGATAAAGTCCAGGCATGGTAAATGCTGTATATGTTTCATACTGTCCGGGTCTATCCTTGCTGGAGAATAAACATATCATGAGTTAAAATCATTACAGTTGATGTTTGTTGCATGGTTGTATTCAAGATAATTATTTATTTAGAAGTCCACCTTCCGACTATTTCTTGATATGTGCTTGTTATGATGAAATCGGCTGCATTCATTGAAATTATGTTGGCTGTGAACTGACATGAAAAGAGATACTTGGGGTCTAATTCCTTCCATTTAGCATCTGAATCTTCATACTTGTTTTTCTCTAATGTATGAGCAATAGTCCCTGGGTTATTAACACTCCAAAGTTCACATTTAAAGTAATAACTAGATTAAAATAAAATGTTTATAAGCAAATCAAGATGATGGATTTGACCTGTGTTATTCCAAGTTAGCTAGCCATCAAAGATGCGACCAAGTTTCCATAACTATAGTTCCCAATGATGAGGTCTGGTTTGCATTCCATGTGTTCAAGAATCTTGACAGTAGCATCCTAGTGATGGGAGAAGAAAAGGGAAAAGACTAGAATAAGAAAACTGTTTTGAAAAAGAAACTGACAAAAAATGGGACTCTTAAGTACAATCCCATTCTCTGTCCTAAATGGGACTCTTAAGTATGTGAGAGTGCTTAGTGTTGGCAATAGGCTCCAACTCCTGGTTGCACTTGGTCCCTCGACTATCAGGTATAAGTCTTGTTACCTGTAAAATGAAATTAAGGAGTTAAATGCATAACTAATCCTGATCCTTGCTAACCTTATACTGCTTAAGAATTATTTCTTAAAATCCTTTGTTAATAGCTCACCACAAGAATCTGAGGCTTCACAACAAGACCTTGTTGCTTGATCCCGAGGAGCAAGTATTCCGAAGCAGTGATAGTGTCTACTGACAAGTCCTTGGAGTTCACCTTAACAAATTCCCAGAATCCAGGATTTGGTCTTATGGCAAGAGCAACATATGGTGGAACAACTGCCTCCTGCATAGTATTTTGAAGATGGAAAAGAGTTAGTCCCTCATACACGATTGTGCATGCGCATGGAAGAGGTACTAAATGAGCACCTGGGTGGAACACAGGATGCAACCAAGTAGGCCCTCCAAAACCTCTCATGAGTCTCCCTTGTCTTCTATTAATTGATTCAATTCCTCCAGTAAGTTCTGGGATTTCATTACCCTTTTGCCTGTTGCAACAAGCCTTTTCTTTGCAAAAATAATAAATGGAATGTTGATTTTTGCGTGTAAAAATTGGTTTTATGGAGAAAAGTAATCCAAATATTACCTCAAAGAGCATCTTTTTATATGATAGTTGCCCTGCCTCAATGCATCCGGCATGCTATCATCATGGCCCTGCATCAATGCGTCCGACATACTATCATCATGGCCCTGCTTCAATGCATCCGACATAATATCTGCAATTAAATATGATCAGTTGTTTACTTATAAAAAAAAATTATGATCAGTTGTCACTTGAGAACTTGCTTGAAAGAAATAAACTCAATGTACTCTTGGAAACAGAAAGGTTTCGAACTGAGGTAGTGGTTTTTGTTTGTTGTTCTGTTCTGTGACTTGATTTAATTATGGAGAAGTAGTATGAAGAGTGAAAGATTTGGCAAGCTGAAGCATGGGAAGAGGAGGATAACGAGCATTCTTTGGTTCCATTTGTCTGGAAGGAAGAGACTGAAAGCAAGATTTAAGAAACTTGCCATTAGTAGAAGCAAATTCAGGTATATCTTTTATAGCAATAACTATGAAAGTTGAGGGAAAGAAAGTTGGAATCTCTAGTTGTCCTCTGTGAGAGTTTAATAATATTTTTTTTTTCTTTTCTTCTTCCTATATCAGAATAAATAAAGGCACACACCCACACTGATCCTTTAGCACATTGCCCATAAAAAAGATCCTCTATTACATTATTTCTACATAGTTGCGTTCTTTCCAACAATTTTTTGTCTTTGTTGCTCATCAGTCATTCATATCTCTCTCTCTCACATCCCCCCTCCCCCCCTCCCAACAAAATGGACACAAAAACGAACAGAGGGGATATACACTTCCAACCTTCGATCAACACTCTTTATTCAAAACTATCAGAACTAATATATCATACTCACAAACTTTCAAAACTGTAAGATAATGTGTGATTATGTACTATGCCAACTGTGCAGGAAGTGAATGATGCTCTTTATGGAGTATACCTGCGGATAGTAGTCCTGGACCAAATGGTTTTTGCCGGTCAAGCTTTTTCATGGCTTGCTGGGAAATCATTAGGGAAGATTTGCTTGAAGCTGCTCATGAGTCTTTTTAGGGTCAAAATCTTCCACTCTCTTTTTCCTCTTCTTTTATAGTCTCAATTCCTAAAGATGAGAATCCTTCTTTTTCTAAGTTTAGACCGATAAAAGAGTTATACGATATATCTGGTGTGGAAGTTTTTTGAAGTTATATACATATGGTGAATAGACTTGCACCTTTCTAGGTGCAAGGAACTTTTATTAAAGGTTGGAGTATCTTTGATAATATAGCTCTTGCTCATGAATTCGCTCTTAGTCTCAATAAAAAAGTAAAAAGGATGCAATTTGATGGTTTAAATGGATATGGAAAAAGCTTATGGTAGACTTGAATGAAGATTTTTATCGATATGTTTGGCCTTTGGTTTTTCTTTTATACACTGACGACATTGTTATCTTCATTAATCAATCCAATAAATCCTTGAAGGGTTTACCTGAAGTATTGAGTAAGTGGAAGGAAAAAATGCTTTTGTTTCTAGGAAACATATTATGCTGGATTAAACTGGTTTTTTAGGGATAATTTGTTTCCTTTTACTTATCTTGATGTACCTAAAGGAAAAATGTTGGAGCTTCTGTAAGGGAAATTAAGGAATAAGCTTGCTGGTTGGAAGTCAAATTATTTTCTCTGGGTCTTGATTAAGCATGTTTTATCAAGCCTGCCAAATTATTTTCTCTGGGTTTTGAATGTGCTCAAATCAGTTTTGAGGTTTGTTACCATGCTCTTCTCAGACTTTTTCTCTTTGGGGAGATAGAGAATGTATACTAAAGAAAAAATGGGTTGCTTGGGAAAAAGTATGTCAGCCTATTGATGAGAAAGGATTGGGTGTGAGGGAGTTTAATGAAGTAAAGAGAGCATTACACATGAAGTCAGCATGATATTTTATATATGGGAGCTCGACGCTCGTTATGGCCCGTCTTTTTCAGATCCAAACACCCGAATCCTTCAAAGAAGCAGCCATCAAATATTGATGACTGAAAAAGTTGATGTGGCTGGCAAGAAGGTTTGAAACTTAACAGGTCATGCATGCCTTCATCTGGGAGGAATTTGGCATCTCAGATTAACGCTATACCTTATTGTCCTAGTAGGAGGGAAGATACACCTGTAAAGGCTAAAGGTGCTGAAGGGAATTCAGGGCTGTGTTTGGATAGGTCTAATCCTCCTGATGCTGTATGGGGAGGTTGATATTAGAAAGAGCTGATTTAGCAAATTTAAGATGTAAATAAGTCTGTTTCAGTATCTCGTTGTTCTGTATATCTTGCTCTCAAACTTCATGGGAGTTTTTGAATGAAATAAATGGTGTTTTCTGGTTTTTCAGTATTTAGTAGAAGAAAAATTCTTCTCATCAGCTACTATTCACTACCTTACACCCCACACCTTATGAAAAACACCCCACACTTCATGAAAAACACCCTCACATCCTATGAAAAAGCTGTAGGTGTGAGGTGCGGGAGTGAATAGTAGCTGATGAGTAGAATTTCTCTTAGCAGAAACTTGCTGTAACAAGGCTTTAGAAGAAAATTTTCAGGGCAGCACAAAACTTAAATTCAGAGAGAGAGAGAGATGGAAGTTTGAATCATCGTAGTCCTTCTCCACTTCATCTGGAAGTTTGATGCCCCAAGTTTAAGAATATCAGGTGATTGTTTTCATAAACTTAAGTAGCAATCCAAAAACATCATCCGAGAAAAGAACAGAGATGATTAAAATCTACAGAAGAAGTCCTTCATAGTCTCCCTAAACCCAAACTTTAGCTGCTTGGCAACAATTTATTTGTGTACTTGAAGGTGAAGCAGCATGAGCAATACTGTTAGTTCCATTATCAAATCGATGCATAATTCTATGACAAAGTCCATATTGTTGTGCCTTTTTTACTTTTTGAAAAATTCCATTATCTGCATAGAGCACACCATCAAAACATAAATTTTAAAATTTGAATATTACATATTAAATCTTACCATTTAAGTGATGTGAATGGTATGCTTTACAGACTGGCTTGAAAATATAATAACTTTTTTTGGTATTAGAAAGTAACGGAAAAAAATAATACGCAGAGAAGAGGAACAAAATTAAAATTTGATCTTATAAATCAAATTATGTCATGTGAATGGTATGTGATGTAAAGACTTTCAAATAAAATTAGTTTCTCAAAAACACACATGAAAGATATCCCAACCAAAACACAGTACGAATAGGGGTGACATACTTACTTGGGGTTATCATTAATTGAATTTCTGTTGATCATGAGTTTTTGCTCCTTTCATTCTTGTATACCACTTTGGCTCTGTAGCTTTCATAAAACGGCACCATCCCATAACAATGATTGAGATAAAATTGAACTCGCAAATTGTCCAAAACTTTGAGGTCAAAAGATTGTAAGTTGGAGTACCCCACCCATACAAGATATCCAGTCCAATTTTCCCCTTTGTACCAATCTATATTAACCAATTGTACCCCTTCTAGAATACAACATACATGATTTGAGCTGTTACTTGTTATCTTAGCATTACCAATATCAGTCTTCCAGCCTGAAATGGTTATCCAAGAATTTTCAAAAAATATTACGACATATAATACAATTCCGCTGATCTCCTCTAAATAGTGCGGCCCCTCAATATCTATTACCCACTCTTCTTTTTTCCTCGGTCGGACATAATCTTCAGGCCCCTTCAGCATGTCATTATCTTTTAAAAACTCATGAATATAACTCAACCACTTTGAAATCTGACTTTCTGGAAACAAAGTAGCATCATATTCATAGACTCCCTGTTAAACCAATATCATCATCATCGTTATCAATTCAATTTGAGTCATGCATGCTATTAAAAATGAGATCACACATACATACCTTCCACAATAAAGGATTTTGCACTTTATCATTCCATATATTCATATGCATTTTGTCGCAGCCGTTCAATTCAATTAATCCAAGCGATCTGATGTGGCTTCCATTGAATTCCAATATTTTTGATACTTCTCCAAATCTATCTAGTGACTTGCATTCCATAACATTCACTTCTCTTATATTTGGTGGAAGCTCTGGTATTTCTTCAAGTTTACGACAAAAGCTCAAGTCAAGATTAGTTAGTTTAACGAGTCCTTTGATACTCGTGGGAAGGCTAACAATTTCAGTTTGCGATAGATCTAAATGAAGCAAACTAGCCGAGGAATTAATCATGGCAAAGAAACTATATAGTGGAAAGAAATTTGATTCTGAATGGGAACAACTAATTTGAAGATTCGATACTTGTAATGTAGTGCTCCCATTGCTTGAATTTGATATCTCGTCTTCCATTGTTGTAGAATCATTAGGCAGATCAAGGGATTGCCCATCATCCCTCATCTTCTTTACAGTATTTGTATAACCTCCAATACAAAGCCAGCGTAAATGTTGCAACTGGATCAAAGCAATTGGGAGACGCATAAGGTTTGTGCAGTACCATAGATTTAATTCCTCAGGTCCAATGAGGTTCCCAATGGATAAAGGTAGTTCTTCTACTATAGTGCCAACTAGAACCAATGTCCTTAAAGATTCCATTTTACACTCGATTTCAGGAAGATCACTGAGACTTGAGAAATTCCCAAGATTAAGCTCGCGTAAAAATCTCAACTTGAGGCTTCTTGAAAAAATTTGGAGTTTAGAGCATCCCTCAAAACTTAGATTAGAAAGTTTTTCTAGGGATCCAATGGAATCATGAACCTTAACTAGTCTGTGACAAGATTTGACTGTCAATTTCTTCAAATTAGAAGTGCTTGAAAGATCCGGAATTTCTGTCAAGTAACTACAAAACTCGAAAGCCATTGTCGTCAAATTCTGTAAAAGAAAAGAAAAAAAAGTTGAATGGAGTTTACTAAATAATTTAAAGAAAAAAAATATTATTGATGATTATAATTGTACATACCTTGAGCTTGAATCCGTTCCCTAATTCCTTGATGATGCTATCATGCATTCTAAAGACAATGAGATTCTTCCCTTGAAAATTACGTGGCAATGACTGTGAAGAATATTTAGACCAATCCAATACTCTTAACTTGTCGGAGAGATAATTGGGTGCACAAGAAAAACGTGCATTACGATTTATAAAGACTCAAGTCTTTTCATATTTCGAAATGCTTTGGGATGCAAGCTTATCTCCTCATCGCCTTCAGGTAAATCTACTAATATACCTTCAATTTTGTTTGGCCCCTGATATAGGAGAATGCATATATAAGAGTGCACTACAATTTGCTAAAATTAATAATTTTCGAGTTGACGGTATATTATTTCATAAAAAATTCTACTCTCTCGTTATCTTTACATGCTATTTTCTAATACTAAATATTAAGACGTCAAAATATAAAAGCTTGTATTTTCTTTACCAACTTACGTACAATACTCTTTTAACTTTTCATAAAACAAACGCTAGCTTCAAGAGACAGTAGACGCTAAATTAGAAAATATTTGGATATATGAAACGAAAAAGGACATTTACATATGGTTCTTTTAGTGATTCATCTTAATAAATAAATGAACTCTATTTATAACTACAAATTCATTCTTGATCATTTAAAAGATTTTTCCCACTTGGCCAGGTATTAATTCATAAGTCAATATTTTCCACTACATTTCACTTTTAGAAAAAGGAAATAAATGTAAAACCCGAGAACTTCTTTTGTGACTCTTACCATATCTTCTTCAAACACTTGATAAATATCCTTACGAAACCACAATCTGCTGCGTTTGCTAGGTTCTTTGGATGATTTTTTTCGAACAACTTCTCGACCCATATCTTGTAGCAAGTCATGCATCCAAATACGTTTATAATTAATAGTAATTAGACACTTGTCTATAAGCCTCTGGATACCATGAATTGGAAAAAACCCGCAACTATCAAATATTTCCATGACCTTAGCCAAAGGTTCTCCTTGGAAGAAAAATGCAATGTCAAGAAACATGTCTTTCTCACTATCTTCCAAACTATCATAACTTATTTGAAGTACTCTCTGAATATTTTGGTTGGGAATATTTTTACACTTATCCAATGCGCTTTTCCATTGATGTATACTTTGACAGTACTGTTAAAGCTAGTGGAAGACCTTGAGTATATTTTGTTACTTGTTTCAAGAGGTCCACATAATCCTTCAACGGTTCTTTTTCCTCAAAAGCATACAAGCTAAACAGTTGAAGAGCTTCATTGTCATCCAAAGTCCTCATCTCGTATTTTGAATCAACTTTAGAGTTATCTAGTATATGTTGATCTCTTGTTGTTATGATGAATCTACTTCCTAGACCAAACCAAGCACGATTTCCAGCTAATTTTTCTAGTTGGACCATGTCATCCACATCATCAAGTATTAGTAGAATCTTTTTAGATTGAAGTCTATGCCAAATTACACCGACTCCGCTATCAACATCATTAATATCCAATTTTGTTCCTAGTATCTCTAAAAGAAGTGCATTTTGCAGCTGAATCAGACCTCTCGCTTGTTTCGAAGTTTCTCTAATATTTCTCAAAAAACAACTTCCTTCAAATTGAGAAGAAATCTGATTATAAATATCGTTTGAAATAGTTGTCTTACCAATTCCGAATATGCCTACCACGCGTATAGTATCATTCTTTTCCATACTTAAACGCTAATAAATGTCTCGTATACTAGATTCAATCCCGATTGGATGCTTGGCAACGCTTAAACATGTTCGGTTTACTATTTTTGGGTTCACCCTCAGAATGATTTTTTTGATAAATTCTGACTCATCATCCCTATCAATAAAAAACAGAAAACAATTTAAAGAGTCACACATTTCATAGATAAATGACATATGAATATGATTTGAGTTAAAGTTAAATCTGAATATTTTAATAGTAGATTGTGCATTTGTCGTGACTTTGTGCCATTGTCAGATCTACATTTTCATTCTTTTGTATGTATTTAATTATAACATACTTTTTAACTAATTCTTTTTCCCATTAATGTCGATCTGTCCCTCCCTTAAATCTGAAACATATAATTTAAGAGTATTTGTGAGTTTTTATATCAAGAAACAAATTGAAACTAAAAACCGCTACTTATTTAAAGCCGCTGCTGTTGTTGTTTTTTTTTTTTGTGTCATCGGTCCAAATCTTATTCTTTATATGACCCAAATAATAAACAATTCCCACCCTTTTCTTAATTATTTTTTTCCAACTCTCATTGAGCAGTTAATTGGTGGACGAGATTCCATATATATATATAAATATATTCCTGATCTATTCCTTAGCTTTTGCTTGCTATTCATCAAAAGTAGGGGTGACAATATGTTACACGACCCGTTAACCCTATATGAACATGACACGATAAAAGCAGGTTAGGATTTAGCCTTAACGGGTTCGGGTCAAAATGGTTGATCTGTTAAGATGCGATTACTTCATGGGTTGATAACGGGTCAACCTGTTTTGACACGTTATAACCCGTTATGACCCGTTAAGAAAATTAAAGTTACAATTATACCCTTATACCTATAAATAAAATTGTTGAAATTTTAATTTCGATATTTTTATTGTTTGGATTGTAATTTTAAATTTGTAGGACATTTAAATATGACACTTTTATTGATTTAAACGAATTCTATTCATAACTAAAAATTCATTTTGATAATTTAAAGGCTATATAGATATATACTCATTTAGGTATAAATTCATAATCAATATTTTGCACTAGGTATCACCTTTGGAAATGGAAATAAAAGTAAAACTCGACTGTTTTTTTTTTTTTACTCTTACCGTACTTTCTTCTAACACTTCACGGATATCCTCATGAAACTACAGTCTATTACGTTTGCTCAGTTCTTTGGATGATTCTAGTCGAACAATTTCTCGACTCATATTTTGTAGCAAGTCATGCATCCGAACATATTCATCTTCAATGGTAATAAGACACTTTTCTATAAGCCTTTGGATACCATGAACGGGAGAAAAACCACAACTATCAAATATTTATAGGTTCTCCTTTGAAGAAAAATGCAATATCAAGGAACATTTCCCTCTCATATCATTCAATCCTTTATAGCTCACTAAGAGTAGGGGTATCAAAATTAACTGGAAAACTGGACCGGACCGGTTTGCTATAGTATATATTTTAAATTAATTTTTTTAATATTATATATAATAATATAAATTATAATTATATATGAAATAATGATATAGTAATATTAAAACTATTAGTATCAGTATACTAATACTATCACTATCAATGATATAGTTATAATAAATTAAAATCACCATAACAAATACTAATATATATTTATTCTAATCACTATAACTAATACTAATATATATACTAATATGATTGGTTTATTCTTGTCTGCCAAATATCCTTTGTTCTAGGGGCATACATCAGCTTTGTTTTTGTTTCTTAAAGAGTCGAAGGTCATCTGTCCATGAGTGACCCCCACCCAAATATTACTATAAAAGGACCTTCACTTGTGGCGGAGGAATATCGCGGTAACAAAAAAACCCATAATCAAAACCATTCACTAATATCTAACATAAGGTATACCCATTCTGTCTGTACGTATAAGCCCCTTTAATCTACTATAAACAAAGTCCTCCCCTAGGAAATCCCAATTATTGCCACTCGCCCCATATTTAGTTAAGAAGTCCGCTACCATGTTAGCTTCTCTAAACACATGCTTAAATTGAACATTCATCGAAGATAGAAGAGAAATCGCTTCGTCACAAATACCAATACTTACAAGATTCCGAAATAAACCCTCCCATCACCACACTCGAGTCCGCTTCCACTAATATAGATCGCAAACCCAGTTGTTAACACAAATAAAGTCCATCGAGTACTGCTCTACACTCAGCAATATTATTTGTAGCCTGACCATAGGAATGGGCAAAACCCCCAAGAACTTGTCCATTCACATCCCGAACAACACTCCCCCCTCCTGCCATCCTCGGATTTTCAAGTGACCCACCATCTACATTAAGCTTAGAGAAAGCCCCTGTCGGTGGGGCCCAAGCAATGAACTTCATGTTTTTTACTTTAGGCGACACCATTGGACAATTTAGCTCCCTTAAGACTCCCAAATCATGCTCTCCCACCACTTTAAACATTTTCACGGTTCCCGAGATATCTAGAAGCAAACCTTTAACAGACTGAATAATGTCTTTTGATTCGAATTTAGTATCTTCCATCCATGCCGCACATTGAGCTTTCCAGAGGGACCAAGAAATCAATATAGGAATAATACCACGAAGCCAACGAACTTGTGAGACTAGAGAAGCCCGACACCACCATATGTTCAACACATCTGTCCATACTCTAGTCTGAGGTAATCGAATGCCAAAAATGGCAGCAAAAAAATCCCAGACCTTCCTCGGTCCTTCCCCATCACACAGCACATGATCCACTGTCTCAACTTTATTAGCCACACAGCAATGACATTTTGAAACTACCAGGATCCGAAGCTATTGGATAATGGTATCAGCGGGGATAGCATTTTGACGTGCCCGCCAGCATAAAAAAGACATTTTCTTTGGGACATGGTCTTGCCAAAGCCGTTTCTTCCAGGGAAAAAAACTACTGCGAGCACGAATAATTTGCCAAGCCGATTTCGTCGTAAAGGCCCCATCCACCGTGTGCTTCCAAACCAGCATATCCTTACCCCCCCCCCCCCCCCCCCCCCCCCCC
>QEOT01002206.1:225295-236387 GCA_003123785.1 Pterocarya stenoptera | reverse complement strand
CCCCCCCCCCCCCCCCCCCCCCCGGAACAAGAACATTAGATAGAATGATTTTCTGGAACATATACCCATCCACCAATGGCTGGACTGCATCATAATTCCAACCCATTCCAGCCCATACGTCTTGGACTAACATTTTATGATTCCCCACAACCAGTTGAGAATCCATAATCTGTCCATCACCAAGCCAATTGTTGTACCAAAAATTTAAGGTGCCCTCCCCTCCCGAACTATCCATTGTGAGTTCTAGAGGACCAAAGGCATAACCTGTATAATTTCTTTCCAAAAGCAAGATCCCTTTGACCCTACTCCCATTAAGGCAAGCCGCTCCTCACCCATATATTTTTTTCGGAAGAACTCCCACCAAAGGGAGCAACCTATAATTAGCTTCAAAGCAAACTTCATAAACAAAGATTCACGAACCTCCACGAATTCCCAAACCACCCTCCTCTACAGAAAAATACGCCACCAGGACACCCACTTCCTTTTCTTGACCTCCTCGCTCGAACCCCAGAGGAAATTAGAAAAGAAGGAGGAAGCCTTTCTTTAATTTTGTAGAGAATTGGGAGTCTATGAATTTGTGGGTGGGGTTCCTTATTTATAGAGAATGAAAGGACATTTGTGAAAAGTAACAACTAGAATGAAATGACACTTGTAAAAAGTCACAACTTATTTAAATGAAATGGTACTTGTAAAAAGTCACATCACATAAATGAAATGGTACTTGAGAAAAGTCACAACTTATATAAATGAAAAGGTATTTGTGAAAATTCACAACTAAAATGAATGAGCACTTTTGAGAAGCCACAACTTCTCAAATATTGGAGAATATATTGAAAAGGTTTCTAATTCACCAAAAGACACAACCCTTTGTTTGGTTGGCAAGCGGTTAAGACTTATATCCCTAAGAGGCATACACTGGTTCAAGTTACCAAGACACGTTTTCATTTAAATCTAGACAATTGAACTGATACATTGAACAATGGTAATGGTTCACATTATTTTTCCTTTACATCAAATATTTTAATCATTTCTAAGTTTAAAAACCAACAATCTCCCACTTGATTAAAATATTTTAAAGGACAAAATAGAATAAAACTTTCTTTGGATTAAGCACTATGCATCAATAGATGTAGCTTGTGGCTTTGAACGTCTACCTAGTGTTAGCGTGTTTCCATCTGAAAGATCTATGGTGAACCAAGTCTTGAACCAGAATCTTTTAACTCAGGCTCCTCCACACCACACACATAGTATGACATATATTAGGTTCCTTTCAAGGTGGTGCATAAAAGCCATGCACTGTATCTTGGATTTATGAGCGCTCTAGGGAATACCTCAATTACCATAGACTGCGGCCCCACAGTCACACTCACATAGGTGAGTCCTCCAAGAGTACCTGCAATTCAATATCTCGCCTTAGTCTTGGACTCATTCAAAGCATTTCGTTTTTCCTTTGCCATTGCATTTGTAGCACTCACACTCAAGGGATGGACCTATTATAATATTTTAATAGTGCTATCCAGTCACTCAAATAGTTTGTTCTTCCCATTGAACCTTCTTCTTGGGATCTCCAGTCAGGAAGGCTGGGTTGCTGCTACCGGTGACCTAACTAATGGACTTTAGTCCCATCCCCCTTGATGTACGTATAACTTTCGACTTTGTTAGTCCTTTCGTCAAAAGATCTACTAGGTTATCTTCTGACTTTACATATTCTAAAGTCAGGTATCATTTCTTTATCAGGAATCTTATCGTTGAATGCCTGATACTCAAATGTCTCTTCTTTTGATTAAAGTGTTTATTATTTGGTGGAAGCTCTGGTATTTCTTCAAGTTTACGACAAAAGCTCAAGTCAAGATTAGTTAGTTTAACGTGTCCTTTGATACTCGTGGGAAGGCTAACGATTTCAGTTTGCGATAGATCTAAACGAAGCAAACTAGTCGAGGAATTAATCATGGCAAAGAAACTATATAGTGGAAAGAAATTTGATTCTGAATGGGAACAACTAATTTGAAGATTCGATACTTGTAGTGTAGTGCTCCCATTGCTTGAATTTGATATCTTGTCTTCCATTGTTGTAGAATCATTAGGTAGATCAAGGGATTGCCCATCATCCCTCATCTTCGTTACAATATTTGTATAACCACCAATACAAAGCCAGCGTAAATGTTGCAACTGGATCAAAGCAATTGGGAGACGCTTAAGGTTTTTGCAGTACCATAGATTTAATTCCTCAAGTCCAATGAGGTTCCCAATGGATAAAGGTAGTTCTTCTACTATAGTGCCAACTAGAACCAATGTCCTTAAAGATTCCATTTTACACTCGATTTCAGGAAGATCACGGAGGCTTGAGCAATTCCCAAGATTAAGCTCGCGTAAAGACCTCAACTTGAGGCTTCTTGAAAAAATTTGGAGTTTAGAGCATCCCTCAAAACTCAGATTAGAAAGGTTTTCTGGGGATCCAACAGAATCATGCACCTTAACTAGTGCGTGACAAGATTTGACAGTCAATTTCTTCAAATTAGAAGTGCTTGAAAGATCCGGAATTTCTGTTAAGTAACTACAAAACTCGAAAGCCATGGTCGTCAAATTCTGTAAAAGAAAAGAAAAAGTTGAAGGGAGTTTACTAAATAATTTAAAGAAAAAAAAATTATTGATGATTATAATTGTACATACCTTGGGCTTGAAACCGTCCCCTAATTCCTTGATGATGCTATCATGCATTCTAAAGACAATGAGATTCTTCCCTTGAAAATTACGTGGCAATGACTGTGAAGAATATTTAGACCAATCCAATACTCTTAACTTGTCGGAGAGATAATTGGGTGCACAAGAAAAACGTGCATTACGATTTATAAAGACTCTTAAGTCTTTTCATATTTCGAAATGCTTTGGGATGCAAGCTTATCTCCTCATTGCCTTCAGGTAAATCTACTACTATACCTTCAATTTTGTTTGGCCCCTGATATAAGAGAATGCATTTATAAGAGTGCACTACAATTTGCTAAAGTTAGTAACTTTCGAGTTGACGGTATATTATTTCATAAAAAATACTACTCTCTCGTTATCTTTACATGCTATTTTCTAATACTAAATATTAACACGTTAAAATATAAAACAAACGCTAGCTTCAAGAGACAGTAGCCACTAAATTTGAAAATATTTGGATATTTGAAACGAAAAAGGACATTTAGATATGGTTCTTTTAGTGATTCATCTTAATAAATAAACGAACTCTATTTATAACTACAAATTCATTTTTAATCATTTGAAAGATATTTCCCACTAGGCCAGGTTTTAATTCATAAGTCAATATTTTCCACTACATTTCACTTTTTGAAAAAGGAAATAAATGTAAAACCCGAGAACTTTTTTTGTGACTCTTACCATATCTTCTTCAAACACTTGACGAACATCCTCATGAAACCACAATCTGCTGCGTTTGCTAGGTTCTTTGGATGATTTTTTTCAAACAGCTTCTCGACCCATATCTTGTAGCAAGTCATGCATCCAAATAAATTTATAATTAATAGTAATCAGACACTTGTCTATAAGCCTCTGGATACCATGAATTGGAAAAAAACCGCATCTATCAAATATTTTCATGACCTTAGCCAAAGGTTCTCCTTGGAAGAAAAATGCAATGTCAAGGAACATGTCTTTCTCACTATCTTCCAAACTATCATAACTTATTTGAAGTACTCTCTGAATATCTTGGTTGGGAATATTTTTATACTTATCCAATGCGCTTTTCCATTGATGTATACTTTGACCTTTTATATCTGAACCTAGTACTGTTAAAGCTAGTGGAAGACCTTGAACATATTTTGTAACTTGTTTCGAGAGGTCCACATAATCCTTCAACGGTTCTTTCCTCAAAAGCATACAAGTTAAACAGTTGAAGAGCTTCATTGTCATCCAAAGTCCTCACCTAGTATTTTGAATCAACTTTAGAGTTATCTAGTATATGTTGATCTCTTGTTGTTATGATGACTCTACTTCCTAAACCAAACCAAGCACGATTTCCAGCTAATTTTTCTAGTTGGACCATGTCATCCACATCATCAAGAATTAGTAGAATCTTTTTAGATTGAAGTCTATGCCAAATTACACTGACTCCTTTATCAACATCATTAATATCCAATTTTGTTCCTAATATCTAGAAAAGAAGTGTATTTTGCAGCTGAATCAGACCTCCCGCTTGTTTTGAAGTTTCCCTAATATTTCTCAAGAAACAACTTCTTTCAAATTGCGAAGAAATCTGGTTATAAATATCGTTTGAAATAGTTGTCTTACCAATTCCACTTGTTCTGAATATCCCTACTACGCGTATAATATCATTCATTTCGATACTTAAACGTTGATAAATGTCTCGTATACGAGATTCAATCCCGATTGGATGCTTGGCAACGCTTAAAGATGTTCGGTTAACTATTTTTGGGTTTACCCACATAATGATTTTTTTGATAAATTCTGACTCATCATCCCTATCAATACAAAACAGAAAAAAATTTAAAGAGTCAGACATTTCACAGTAGGTAAATGACATATGATCAATATGATTTGAATTAAAGTATATTTTATTTTTCCTTTCTTAAATCTGAATATTTTAATAGTAGATTGTGCATTTGTCGTGACCTTGTGCCATTGTCAGACTTACATTTTCATTCTTTTGTATGTATTTAATTATATCATACTTTTTAACTAATTGATCTTTTTCCCATTAATGTCGATCTGTCCCTCGCTTATATCTGAAACGTATAATTTAAGAGTATTTGTGAGTCTTTATATCAAGAGACAAATTGAAACTAAAAACCGCTACTTATTTAAAGCTGTTTTTTCCCCCCACTCGTCATCAGTCCAAATAATAAACAATTCCCACCCTTTTCTTAATTATTTTTTTTTCCAACTCTCATTGAGCAGTTAATTGGTGGACGAAATTCCATATATATATATTCCCGATTTTTGCTTGCTATTCATCAATAAATATCTCAATAGCATAATGATATATATGCGCATAAAAACATATAGGCAAAGCTTACCTGATGGCTAAATATTCCAACCCAGACAAATTGGCTACTTCTTCTAAGGCTTCCTTCCAGGATTCCAGCAGCGGCTTTATGTCATCCTTGATTTTCTTTCCAAGTTTAGTGAATGCTTCTCCAAATTTTCCTTTTCGATCTCGTACCTCTGATGGTTTTACCTTATAAAATATCGGTAGAACAATTCGTTTCATTATTTTCTTACACTCAAGAATCTTCACTAGCTCGTCTAAACATCATCTAGATTCTGCATAGTTTTTAGAGAATACAATAATCGAAATCTGTGACTCTTCAATAGATTTGAAAAGTTTTGACGAAATTTGTTTTCCTCTTTCAAGGTCGACGCCATCCATGTAAGTCTTGATTCCACTTTGACGCAAACCATGATTTAGATGAGAAATAAAGTTGTGGCGAATATCTTTACCTCTAAAGCTCAAGAATACATCATGATTTCATGGACAGATGGAAGGAGATGAAGAGGAGGAAATGGAAGAAGCTCCTAATTGAAAGGCCATGGAAGAAGTCATGATTCTCTCAAACTCTCAGTATGCGCGATTGTCTAATTATAGAGTAGTGTTATGGCAAATAAATAATTATAGAGAAGTGGGAAGAAACTTGTCGGCAAGTACTTCTTGGCATGATTAATGTCTTTGAGCATGCATGCTAATTAACCCGAAGGTCAATCGATCTTACCACTCCATTCAAAGGGATATATACGGTACTTTAAATTAAACCAAACGAGGCCATAAGCATCGTATCATATAAGAAAATAATTTGTACAAATTTAGAATAAGATCATAAGTTTGGTGTAAACTCTTTAAACAAAAGAGATCAATATGAAAAAATCTGTTTTTTATGGTATATATCTCTATCTTCTAATTAATCAGCAACAATCGTCCTAAAAGTTTAAGTTGAGAGGAAGATATAGATTTAATCATTTATATCTTTCTTAATAAGGATGGGATCAACCATTATATCCAAACAACACCGATGATACGCTGAAATTGAGTTTAGTTTATTAGTTTAAAAAATTAAGTTATATATATACAAATGTGTTTACATGAGAATGATACATGGCTTAGGTATATAATCTTAAAAATAGAGCTGCCACATTTTATTTTATTTTATTTGTGTTGGTAAGCCAACTAACATCCATATTTCCCACGTGAAGTACTTTAGATTCTTGTCTCAAACAAGTTTTAATTGAAAAGCACAATCAAATATGCATGGTTAAAGAATTAAGAGAGTATACTAATTTAAAACAAAGGTCCAGATCATCTCTAATATCCATTAAGATTATTTTAATTAATTCTTAATTTAAACTTAAGACTACTAATTTTGGGATTTCCAACGTTGGAGCATTGAAAAAAACATATCTTTCCAACATCTTTTCCAGTCGTTTCAAGATATAATCGAGTCTTCTTTCTTTAAAAAATATTTTCATTTAAAATATATTTTATAATTATATATTTTACCTAAATATATTGGAATTTCCTGGCCAACCCATGAATGATACGTAAATAATATTATATAATCCTTGCTGGAGAATAAACATATCATGAGTTAACATCATTACAGTTGATGTTTGTTGCATGGTTGTATCCAAGATAATTATTTATTTAGAAGTCCACCTTCCGACAATTTCTTGATATGTGCTTGTTATGATGAAATCGGCTGCATTCATTGAAATTATGTCGGCTGTGAAGTGACATGAAAAGTGATACTTGGGGTCTAATTCCTTCCATTTAGCATCTGAATCTTCGTACTTGTTTTTCTCTAAAGTATGAGCAATAGTTTCCTGGGTTATTATTAACACGCCAAAGTTCACATTTAGAGTAATAAATAGATTAAAATAAAATTTTTATAAGCAATTCAAGATGATGGATTAGACCTGTGTTATTCCAAGTTTGCTAGCCATCAAAGACGCAACCAAGTTTCCATCACTGTAGTTCCCAATGATGAGGTCCGGTTTCATTCCATGTGTTCAAGAATCTTAACAGTAGCATCCTAGTGATGGGAGAAGAAAAGGGAAAAGACTAGAATAAGAAAACTGTTTTGAAAAGGAAACTGACAAAAAATGCTAGATAATAGCAAATGCCTGGGCAAATCTCTCATTCTCTGCTTAAGAATTATTTCTTAAAATCCTTTGTTAATAGCTCACCACAAGAATCTGAGGCTTCACAACAAGATCACCCTGTTGCTTGATCCTGAGGAGCAATGCTTCCTCTAAAGCTCTTACTTGATCAAAGAATGTATACCACCTAATTGTGAATTATCAAAAGGTAAGCTTAGCAAGATTGTACAATAATATTTTTATCTTTTTGGTAGTGTTTGTAATTATTTTTATCATTATTGTTGTTATTGATTAATGATGCCTGAATGCATTATTTACCTGGCCGCCAGTATCAGGCAATCCGAGGACATCTGACTGCCCAAAGCAGCCCTGAGGGGAGATGATCACAATGCTGAATATGTTGGGAAGCCTGCTGAAGAGAACCTCCAACTTTGCGGGTTCTGGTGCTTGAAGTAGCTCAGAAAGCATCCTAACATTCTCCTGAACACATTCTGCAGTGTTCCCCCACCCTCCCTCAAAGCCCCACTCCTTAAACCTACAAGAAGGCAAAATACAGAAAAAGCGTGTACTATCCAATATCCACCCATCATGGAATTTGTGTCAAAACAGGTTTTGCTTTCAATGAGGGTGGTAAACATAAAATAATGGTTACCTCTGCTCAAAATTAAGAAATGGTATCTCTCTGGGGATTGCAGAGACAAATACTTCAGCTACAATCAGGGCACTTTGTAGCTTAGCGACTGTATCCAAAGTTGCATTTATTATAAGATCCTGCTAAATTGGAACAACATACATTATTTGTGTATCCAAAGTATGATACAAGAAATTACTTTCTTCCATTCTCGGCGTGCCTATCCAAAGTATGAGCTGCGTTTATACCTCTCCTTTATAATTTAGGACTTGTAAGTGCTCGAGTAGTGGCTTTACTCTCTCAGGACTCAAAATCTATCTCCAAGGCATTTTCATCATTCGCCCTGCCCATCATATCTCATAATATAGCAATTTTTTTTAGCAACAAGATCAAATACCAAGTTCACAGTGAAAAACTCAAAGCCTACACACATTTTTTGTTAAAAATACATAAATTTCAGGGCTATACATATCCATGTTTTCAAGAAAACTACATAATTTCAAGTCATTGCAAAATTATGTTCCCAATGGTTTTCTCACTCTGCTATATGCTAGTTTTTCATGTCAGTTTGTCTCCCAAGTCACACTTCAGTACCAGTTTTTATTGAAGATCACTTCTTTGAATCTCAAGTATTCCGAAGCGGTGATAGCGTCTACTGACAATTCCTTGGAGTTCACCTTAACAAATTCCCAGAATCCAGGATTTGGTCTTATGGCAAGAGCAACATATGGTGGAACAACTGCCTCCTGCATAGTATTTTGAAGATGGAAAAGAGTTAGTCCCTCATACACAATTGTGCATGCGCATGAAAGAGGTACTAAATGAGCACCTAGGTGGAACACAGGATGTAACCAAGTAGGCCCTCCAAAACCTCTATTGAGTCTCCCTTGTCTTCTATTAATTTATTCAATTCCTCCAGTAAGTTCTGGGATTTCATTTCCCTTTTGCCTGATGCAACAAGCCTTTTCTTTACCAAAATAATAAATGGAATGTTAATTTTTGCATGTAAAAATTTGTTTTATGGAGAAAAGTAATCCAAATATTACCTCAAAAAACATCTTTTTATATGATAGTTGCCCTGACTGAATGCATACGGCATGCTATCATCATGGCCCTGCGTCAATGCATCCAACAAACTATCATCATGGCCCTGCCTCAATGCATCCGACATACTATCATCATGGCCCTGCCTCAATGCATCCGACATACTATCTGCAATTAAAGATGATCAGTTGTCACTTGAGAACTTGCTTGAAAGAAATAAAGACAATGTACTCTTGGAAACAGAAAGGTTTAGAACTGAGGTAGTGGTTTTTGTTTGTTGTTCTGTGACTTGATTTAATTATGGAGAAGTAGTATGAAGAGTGAAAGATTTAGCAAGCTGAAGACATGGGAGGAGGAGGATAACGAGCATTCGTTGGTTCCATTTGTCTGGAAGGAAGAGACCGAAAGCAAGATTTAAGAAACTTGCCATTAGTAGAAGCAAATTCAGATATACCTTTTATGGCAATAACTAAGAAAGTTGAGGGAAAGAAAGTTGGAATCTCTAGTTGTCCTTTGTGAGAGTTCAATAATTTCTTTTCTTTTCTTCTTCGTATATCAGAATAAATAAAGGCACACACCCACACTGATCCTTTAGCACATTGCCCATAAAAACACACATGAAAGATATCCGAACCAAGACACAGTACCAATAGGGCGACTTCCTTATTACTTGGGGTTATCATTAATTGAATCTCTGTTGATCAAGAGTTTTTGCAACATCGGCTTCATCTCTTCTTCTTCTTTTTTATTTGCTTTCCTTTCATTCTTGTATACCACTTTGGCTCTATAACTTTCATAAAACGGCACAATCCCAGCATGAAGATGACTTTTGGGATAAAATTGAACTCGCAAATTGTCCAAAACCTTGAGGTCAAAAGATTGTAAATTGGAGTACCCCACCCATACATGATATCCAGTCCTATTTCCCTTTTTGTACCAATCGATATTAACCAATTGTACCCCTTCTTGAATACGGCATACATCGATTGAGCAGTTACTGGTTATCTTAGCAGCACGACAAATTCTCTTACACCTCGTAGTGTCATTAAAAAATAAAAATATTACGACATATAATACAATTCCGCTTATCTCCTCCAAATAGTGCGGCCCCTCAATATCTATTATCCACTCTTCTTTTTCCCTTGGTCGGACATCATCATCAGGCCCCTTCACCATTTCATTATCTTTTAAAAACTCATGAACATAACTGAACCAGTCTGGAATATGAGTTTTAGGAAACAAAGTAGCATCATAATCATAGAGTCCCTGTTAAACCAGTACCATCATCATCATCAATTCAATTTGAGTCATGCATGGTATTAAAAATGAGATCACACATACATACATACCTTCCACAATAAAGGATTTTGCACTTTATCACTCCATATATTCACATGCATTTTGTCGCAGCCAGTCAATCCAATTATTCCTAGCGATCTCATGTGGCTTCCATTGAATTCCAATATTTTTGATACTTCTCCAAATCTCTCTAGTGACTTGCATCCCTCAACATCTACTCGTCTTATATTAGGTGGAAGCTGTAGTATTTCTTCGAGTTTCTTACAATGGCTCAAGTTAAGATGAGCTAGTGTAACGAATCCTTTGATGCTCGTGGGAAGGCTAACAATTTCAAGCCCCGATAGATATAACGAATGCAAACTGGTCGAGGAATTAAACATGGTAAAGAAACTATATAGTGGAAAGAAATTTGATTCTGGATGGGAACAACTAATTTGAAGATTCGGTAGTTGTAATGCAGTGCTCCCATTGCTTGAATTTGATATCTCATCTTCAATTGTTGTAGAATCATTAGGCAGATCAAGGGATTGTCCATCCTCCCTCATCTTCTTTACAGTATTTGTACAACCATCAATACCAAGCCAGCCTAAATGTTTCAACTGGATGGAAGCAATTGGGAGACGCAGAAGGTTTTGGCAGTACGATAGATATAATTCCCCAAGTCCAACGAGGTTCCCGATGGATAGAGGTAGTACTTCTACTGCAGAGCCATATAGAACCAATCTATGTAAAGACTTCATTTCACACTCGATTTCAGGAAGAACACGAAGGCTTGAGCAGTTACGAAGACTAAGCTTGCATAAAGATCTCAACTTAAGGCTTCTTGGAAGCATTCGGAGTTTAGAGCATCTCCCAAAACTCAGATCAGAAAGCTTTTCTAGGGATCCAACAGAATCATGCACCTTAACTAGTCTGTGACAAGATTCGACTGTCAATTCCTTCAAATTAGAAGTGCTTGAAAGATCCGGAATTTCTGTTAAGTAACTACAAGACTTGAAAGCCATGATC
>QEOT01002206.1:136186-224702 GCA_003123785.1 Pterocarya stenoptera | reverse complement strand
ATTACGACATATAATACAATTCCGCTTATCTCCTCCAAATAGTGCGGCCCCTCAATATCTATTATCCACTCTTCTTTTTCCCTTGGTCGGACATCATCATCAGGCCCCTTCACCATTTCATTATCTTTTAAAAACTCATGAACATAACTGAACCAGTCTGGAATATGAGTTTTAGGAAACAAAGTAGCATCATAATCATAGAGTCCCTGTTAAACCAGTACCATCATCATCATCAATTCAATTTGAGTCATGCATGGTATTAAAAATGAGATCACACATACATACATACCTTCCACAATAAAGGATTTTGCACTTTATCACTCCATATATTCACATGCATTTTGTCGCAGCCAGTCAATCCAATTATTCCTAGCGATCTCATGTGGCTTCCATTGAATTCCAATATTTTTGATACTTCTCCAAATCTCTCTAGTGACTTGCATCCCTCAACATCTACTCGTCTTATATTAGGTGGAAGCTGTAGTATTTCTTCAAGTTTCTTACAATGGCTCAAGTTAAGATGAGCTAGTGTAACGAATCCTTTGATGCTCGTGGGAAGGCTAACAATTTCAAGCCCCGATAGATATAACGAATGCAAACTGGTCGAGGAATTAAACATGGTAAAGAAACTATATAGTGGAAAGAAATTTGATTCTGGATGGGAACAACTAATTTGAAGATTCGGTAGTTGTAATGCAGTGCTCCCATTGCTTGAATTTGATATCTCATCTTCAATTGTTGTAGAATCATTAGGCAGATCAAGGGATTGTCCATCCTCCCTCATCTTCTTTACAGTATTTGTACAACCATCAATACCAAGCCAGCCTAAATGTTTCAACTGGATGGAAGCAATTGGGAGACGCAGAAGGTTTTGGCAGTACGATAGATATAATTCCCCAAGTCCAACGAGGTTCCCGATGGATAGAGGTAGTACTTCTACTGCAGAGCCATATAGAACCAATCTATGTAAAGACTTCATTTCACACTCGATTTCAGGAAGAACACGAAGGCTTGAGCAGTTACGAAGACTAAGCTTGCATAAAGATCTCAACTTAAGGCTTCTTGGAAGCATTCGGAGTTTAGAGCATCTCCCAAAACTCAGATCAGAAAGCTTTTCTAGGGATCCAACAGAATCATGCACCTTAACTAGTCTGTGACAAGATTCGACTGTCAATTCCTTCAAATTAGAAGTGCTTGAAAGATCCGGAATTTCTGTTAAGTAACTACAAGACTTGAAAGCCATGATCGTCAAATTCTGTAGAAGAAAAAAAAAAGTTGAATGGAGTTTACTAAATAACTTAATGAAAAAAAAAAAATTATTGATGATTATAATTGTACGTACCTTGGGCTTGAATCCATCCCCAAACTTCTTGATGAGGCTATGACGCATTCTAAAGACAATGAGATTCTTCCCTTGAAAATTTTGTGGCAAATATGATAAAGAATAGTTATACCAATCAAGTACTCTTAACTTGTCATAGAGATAATGAGGTGCACAAGAAAAACGTGCATTACGATTTATAAACACCCTAAGTTTTTTCATATGTCGAAATGCTTCCGGGTGCAAGCTTATCTCCTCATCGCCTTCAGGTAAATCTACTACAATGCCTTCAATTTCATTTGGCCCCTTATTTAAGAGAATGCATATATAAAAGTGTCAGCAAAATCGGTGCATAAAGTCGTTCATAAATTACAATTTGCTAAAGTACGTTAATAATTTTTGAGTTGACAGTATATTATTTCGTAAAAAATACTGCTCTCTCGTTATCTTTACATGCTATTTTCCTATACTAAATATTCACATGTTAAAATATAAAAGACTGTCTTTTCTTTCCCAACTTATGTAAATGAGTACTCTTGTAACTTTTCATAAAACAAACGCTAGCTACAAGAGATAGTAGACACTAAATTAGAAAATATTAAGATATTTGAAACGAAAAAGCTGGACATTTGCATAGGGTTCTTTTAGTGATTCATCTTAGTAAATAAACGAATTCTATTTATAACTACAAATTCATTCTTGATCATTTAAAGGATTTTTTCCAGTAGGCTAGGTATTAATTCATAAGTCAATATTTTCCACTAGATTTCACTTTTAGAAAAAGGAAATAAATGTAAAACCCAAGAATTGCTTTTGACTCTTACCCTATAATCTTCTTCCAACACTTGACGAACATCCTCGTGAAACCACAATCTGCTGCGTTTGCTAGGATCTTTGGATGATTTTTCTCGAACAATTTCTTTACCCATATCTTGTAGCAAGTCATGCATCCAAACATATTTATCACCACAATCATTAACAGTAATAAGACACTTGTCTGTAAGCTTCTGGATACCATGAACCGGATAAAAATGGCAACTTTCAAATATTTCCACGACATCAGCCAAAGGTTCTCCTTTGAAGAAAAATGCAATATCAAGGAACATGTCTTTCTCACTATCTTCCAAACTATCATAACTTATTTGGAGTACTCTCTGAATGTTTCGGTTGGGAATGTTTTTATACTTATCCAATGCACTTTTCCATTGATGTATATTTTGACATTTTAGTTCCGAACCTAGCACTGTTAAAGCTAGTGGAAGACCTTGAGCATATTTTGTCACTTGTTTCGAGAGGTCCGCATAATCCTTCAACGGTTCTTTTTCCTCGAAAGCATACAAGCTAAACAGCTCAAGAGCTTCATTGTCATCCAAAGTCATCACCTCGTATTTTGAATCAACTTTAAAGATATTTAATAAATGTTGATCTCTTGTTGTTATGATGATTCTACTTCCTGAACCAAACCAAGCACGATCTCCAGCTAATTTTTCTAGTTGGACCATATCATCCACATCATCAAGAATTAGTAGAATCCTTTTAGATTGAAGTCTATGCCAAATTACACCGACTCCTCTATCAACATCATTAATATCCAATTTTGTTCTTAAGACATCGAAAAGAAGTGTATTTTGTAGTTGAATCAGACCTCCCACTTGTTTTGAAATTTCTCTAATATTTTTTAAGAAACAACTTCCTTCATATTGAGAAGAAATCTGGTTATAAATATCTTTTGAAATAGTTGTCTTACCAATTCCACCGGTTCCGAATATTCCTACCACGCGTATAATATCATTTCTTTCGAGACTTAAATGCTGATAAATGTCTCGTATACGAGATTCTATCCCAATTGGATGCTTGGCAACGCTTAAAGGTATGCAGTTTACTATTTTTGGGTTCACCCACAGAATGATTTTTTTGATAAATTCCGACTCATCATCCCTATCAATAAAGAAGAGAAAACAATTTAAAGAATCAGACATTTCACAGATAATTAATGACATATGAATATGATTTGAGTTAAAGTATATATATTTTTTCCTTCCTTAAATCTGAATATTTTAATATTAGATTGTGCATTTGTGGTGACCTTTTGCCATTGTCAGACTTACATTTTCATTCTTTTGTATATATTTAATTATAACATACTTTTTAACTAATTCTTTTTTCCATTGTCGTTCTATCCCTTCCTTAAATCTAAAAACCACTACTTATTTAAAGCTGTCTTTTTTTTCTTATTCTTTATATGACGCAAATAATAAACAATTCCCTGCACCCTTTTCTTAATTATTTTTTTCCAACTCTCATTGAACAGTTAATTGATGGACGAAATTATTCCATATATATTCCTCTATTCCTTAGCTTTTGCTTGCAATTTATCAACAGTTATTGCCCCATACATGATAAATATCTCAATAGCATCATATATATGCTCACACAAACATATATATATATATATATAAATATATATAGGCAAAGCTTACCCGGCTAAATATTCCAACCCAGACAAATTGGCTACTTCTTCTAAAGCTTTCTTCCAGGATTCCAGCAGCGGCTTTATGTCATCCCATATTTTCTCTCCAAGTTTAGTGAATGCTTCTCCAAATCTTCCTTTTNTTTTTAAATACCATTCAATATCCCATCTCAAATAAATATTTTTCAAATAAATTAATTGAACCATGTACAGGACAGGGCCCCCTCTCCTTCTTCATCGTGGAAAGCATGCAGCATAATGGCTGTGGTTTCAGCAAAAGAAACAGTGCGACCAGCAATAAAAATCTACGAGAAGAATATCGGCACTACAAGGCAACATCCAGGAGCAATGGCTTTCACAATCGCGTTGCATGCCAAAGCTTGAGTGTGATATCTAATACAACTTACTGATACATACAAGTTACTTTTGGGTCTTGTCTCTTGTATACTTTGTGTACTTTGATTGCATCCCTAGGTGATGTAATTGGAGATGTTTGGGAGAATGATATGAGATGAGAATTTTGTGAATAGTAGTAATATGGTTTGTGAACAGTAGTAAGATAGTTTAAAGTTGCGTTTGGGTATTTAGATATTCTCAAGTATTTTGTGAATATTAATGAAAAAGTAATGAAAAAATAATATATGATACAATATTGAATAATAGTGAATAATAATAAAATAATGAATAGTAGTAAGTTATTCTTAGAGTAAGGTTGCGTTAAGTTTTTATTGGGTTTTGGAAAATGAGAGAAAAAAGTTGAATAAAAAATAGTATAAAGTTAAAATATTATTAGAATATAATTTTTTAATATTTTTTTTTTTTGAGAAATAAAAAAGTTGAATTGTTCTTTGTTTGAAAATTTAAGAAATTTGTAATGATTAGTTTAAAAAAATTGTAATGATTAGTTTGGAAGTGTTTGTGTTTGAATGATGTTTGGGAAAGAAAGGAGATGAGATTGGATAGGATGAGATATGTTTCCAAACATCCCCTTATTGTGGATGGATTTAAAGTATCAAATCTTTAATATCTTTTGACCAAATAATAGCAAAACAGTCAGAGAAGCAACAAGAACTAATTAAACTTACACGCCATATAGTATTTTAATTCATTTCAAGGCAATCATATAGTCATTGATCACATACTGCAAGGAAAAGCAAACCTCTGTATGTATACAAGAATGAAATTAGAAGAGCAAATAAAAAGAAAAAAATGGATGAAACCAATCCTGCAAAAAGTCCCCAACAATAATTGAATTAATGATAGATAACCCAAGTTTTGTTTGTTCTATCTGCCTTCAATTTTATTTTCTTCTCTCTTCCTTACTAAATATCAAGAAAAAGTGGACCATAAACATATCAGCGCGCGCCTTGTTCCTCCACATATTGAATTCTATTACCTTTGGTTAAAGAATTATTTATTGTCTCAATATTTGAGATGTCTTAGACCATGTTGATACCAATTAATTTATATTTTGGCATAGTGACTCTATCAGACTTAATTTTGGTATTTGTAACTCAAATTAAGGTTTTCATGATGTACTTTAAAATCCCATGATTCTACTCGGGTTGATGTAGTTGTACTGCTTGGCTGTATTGCGCATAGATTTTCTCATTGCACATATTGGTTGAACACATGTTCCCTATTTTCTCCGTCCTGAGGATTAAAGTTCTTATAAATGTTACACAGCCACTATCAAGGGGCAGAACTGTGATTATTCAAGGAAAATCAATATGAATTCCTTTTCAATATGAGAGGTTACCACATATTTGTTTTCGTTGTGGAGTAATTTATCATGAAGCTAGAGAAAGGATGTAGTAAGGCAGATGGTACTACTCTACATGGGGTTAATTCAAAGAACCAGTATGGGGCATGGTTGAGAGCATCTAATCAGAATGCTTCTATTGTGAAGTCTCTAAAGGATGTTGATGTGAACCAAAATGCAGAATTGAGTGATAAGGGGGGTCATTCTTTAAAGGATATATGTTGATGTGAACCAAAGTGTAGGATTGAATGATATGGGAGGTCATACTGGGGTAATGGATTCCTCTTGGGAGAAGTCAAAAGGAGGTTGCTACGGATGATTATACTCTTATTAAGGATGAGAATGTTGGGAAATCAAAAGGAGTTACATGTGTTACTATTGATTTAGTATCCTGTGACAAGGCCTTACAGCAGGACTCCAATAAAAAATGGAAACGCCAGGCAAGGACTCGCCAGCATCTAGGTTCAAATGTATCATCATCTGTGCTGCCTTCTAAGAGAAAGAATAAGTCCTGTATGGATATCTCTACATGCAAATCCGTTGTTTCCAAAAGTTTCCTTAAACAATCCTGTGTTGATGAGGCAGATAATTCAAACACCCACACTGTATTGGCGGAGGCTGAATCCCAGCCACTCCAAAAGAAATGAATCTTTTAAGTTAGAACTGTCGAGGGCTTGGCAACCCTACACAGTTCGTAGCCTTTGTCATATGATAAAGGTATATAAGCCACATATGGTTTTTTTAATGGAAACTAACATGTTGGGTAGTAGTATATTGTCTTTGAAATTGAAGTTGGGTTGTTCTAATGTTTTAACTGTTGATGGTGTTGGTAACTCTGGGGGTTTAGCTTTGTTCTGGATGAAGTAATGGAGATTGGTTTGATTAATTACTCTCACAAACACAGTCATGTGAAAGTTATGCAGTGTAGAAACAGACCATGTTGGTACTTCACTGGATTTTATGGTCACCCTGTGGTTCATAATAGAATGGAGGGATGCGACTTAATCAGATTTTTAAGTAAAGATATCGATTGCCCTTGGATTGTGATGAGAGATTTTAATGAAATTGTATCTTTGTCTGAGAAGAAAGGGGGAGCTAGAAGACCAATAAAGCAGATGATGGATTTACAACAGTGTATAATGGATAGTGATTTGTGTGATATGAGTTATTAAGGATCCAAATTTACTTGGTGTAATAATAGAATGGATGAAAATTTTACCTTGGAAAGGCTGGATAGAAGTTTGGCAAATAAGGAATGGTTTAATTTGTTTGGTTGTATTCCTGCACAGACTTTACTCTCTTCTTGTTTAGATCATTCTCCAATTTTCTGTTCTATTCCAGATCAAGATAAGTTTCATTGTTTCCAAAGAAAAGTATGGAGATATGAAGTTAGTTGGAATTTGGATTTTGATGGTAAAGAGGTTATTAGACATACTTGGAATATTAGCTCTTTTTCTTCTGATAAGGTGATAGACTTACAGCATTCACTGAATCAATGCTGTGTAGCTTTGAAAGGATGGAGTAAAGATAAAAGGACTAATGAAAGGAAAGAGTTGCAGCAGATAGAAGAAAGGATGGAATCCATTTAGAATATTGGGACAAAGGAAGCTTGGGAAGAATTGAGGGTGCTTCAATCTGAGAGGAATTTATTATTGGAGAAAGATGATATTCAATGGAAGTAGAGGGCAAAGGTTCACGGGCTTAGATTTGGGGATAGAAATACAAAGTATTATCATTCATGTGTAAACCAGAGAAGAAGAACTAATTTCATTAAGGAAGTTGAATCAGAAGATGGCAGGATTTTAATTGATGATCTAGACATTAAAGCTGCTTTTACTCAGTATTTTTCTAATATTTATTCTTTATCTAATCCTGAGGATCCGTGTGCATGTATTATAAACTGTGGAGGAGAGGGTGACAGTGGGTATGAATGCTATGTTGATCAAGCCATTTACAGAGATTGAAGTTAAACAGGCGCTTTTTTAGATGTCACAAATCACCTGGCCTAGATGGATATTCTGCTTCTTTCTTTCAAGTTCACTGGGATACTATTGGAGAAAAGGTTAGTCAGATGGTATTGGATTTTCTGAACTGTGGTGTGGCACTTTCTTCAATTAATCAGAATTTTATTACACTCATTCCAAAGATTAAAAGACCAACCAAGTTAACTAATTTTCAACCTTTTAGTTTGTGTAATGTAATCTACAAGATAATATCAAAAGTTTTGGCCAATAGACTCAAAATTATACTACCTCAGATTATTTCTACCCATCAAAGTGCTTTCATACCGGGTCCTTTGATTACTGATAATGTATTGGCAACCTATGAAACAATCCACACTATTATTTTTAATGGTTAAGAATGTTTAAAAAATGTTTTAAAGAAAAAAAAAAATCAATTTACATTGATATGCATATTTGGAATGCACATTTGATATGCACCTTAGCATTGTCCAAACAAAAAATATTTTAAAATAAAAGGCTTGAAATTAAAGAAACTGCATTTCCACCAAAATTCCATGTCATTAACCATTACCTTAATTCTCTCTTGTGTAACCCTAGGCGATTCTAGAAGTGGTGTGTTGAGTTTGCTACGAGGCAAAGCTTTGATTTTGCAGATCCAGTTCGCACGGAATGGATGATCTTGAAGTTCGATGGAGGCAATTACGCCTATCGGAGGAGGAGGAAGTGGTCCTCGATATCCCTTCTCGAGGGGGGGCCGACGTGAAGGAAAAAGGTGTTCTTAGTCTGATTGGGAAAATTTGCAGTGATCGTAGTGTGGGAAAGGATCTTATTGCGAACGCCGTGGCTAAGATTTGGAGGATCAGTAAGAGGGCTGTCTTTCAAGAGGTTGACAAGAATGTTTTTGTAGTGACGTTCGCTACGCATGCTGATAAGCAATGGATTCTGGATGGACGTCCGTGGCTCTTTGACAATGTGTTATTCCCTCTCCGTCCATATGATGGATCGTTGTTACCTGGGTAGATCTTGTTTAAGAGTGAGGTTTTCTGGGTGCAGTTTCATGACCTCCCTCTTGGTTTCATGACAAGGGCGTATGGCGAGCAGGTCGGAGCCACTGTGGGCAAAGTTATAGAGGTTGATGTGGCGGATGATGGAATAGAGTGGGGGAGGTACTTACGTGTTAAAATTGAAATCCCCTTGCATAAACCTGTTGCTCGGGGCAGGTTCATTAACTATCTGGGTAACAAATCATGGATTTCTTTCCAATATGAAAAACTGCCGAAGATTTGCTTCTGGTGTGGGTGGATTGTTCATGATCATGATGGGTGTTCCTCTGGTGTTTCTGGCTCTGAACAAAATGCAAATGACGTTAAACAGTATGGTGCATGGATACGTGCAGAGGGAGGATTTCGACGTAAATTAACACCATTATCCTCTGCATCCAATTTTGCGGAAAAGAAAGCGCATGAGCAGAAGAAGGATACTGCGATGGAAGGATCTATTGATAGCTCTGAACATGGTGGTCAGAGAGCGGGGTTGGAGGCAGTGCAGGTGGTGCAGGTGGCTGTGGAAGGTGGTTGTGGCAATTCCTTGCAACCAGGAGATTTTCAAGGGGATAAGGATGATTCAGTTTGGGGCCTTGAAAGTAGGGATAAGGAAATTCAAGTATCTGGGGAGAGTGGTAACTCCCCTGAGCAAATTTCGGTGGTTGATATCCGCAAATATTCAACAGCAGAGACCTTATCTTATGCAGTTATTGGCAGCGATGAGGATAAGGTGTTGGGCCCTGATGGGCTTGTGGGCCCAATTCTGGTAAAAGAAGCTAACCTGGGTCTAGATCATTTGTCTTTCCAACTTTGAATACTATTTCAATTTCCAACCCTCCAACACAAATCAGCAAGCAATAGGTCCTTAGCAGAATACATATTTTTCCATACATATGAAGCATTTTTAGGCAACTTAGCCTCCATGATGGATGATGTGGGAAAATATTTGGCTTTGAGAATCTCAGTAGCTAAAGTAGAAGGTTGTCGCGAAATCCTCCACAATTGCTTTGCTAACATAGTGGTAAAAGCCTCCAAATCCCTGAACCCCAAACCACCAGATTTCTTTGAAATACATATATTTTTCCAGCTTAACCAATGGATCTTCTGAGAACTATCATGATGACCCCAAAAACAATTCTGCATCATATTAGTAATCTGATGGCACAAAGTCTTTGGTAATCTAAATAATCCCATACAAAAAGTTGGCAAAGCTTGGATGACAGCCTTAAGCAAGATTTCCTTTCTAGCCTGAGACAAAAATTTTGATTGCCAGCTATTAAGCTTACCCCAAATTCTATCAATAATCCCTTTGAAGGCACTATTCTTTTGCCTGCCAAGGTAGCCTAAGATACTTTTCAAAACATCCAGTAGATCTAAGCCATGAGATTTCTTTGATAAGTTGCCTCATTCCCATTGCTGTGTTTCCGCTAAAAAATAACAATGTCTTCTCTCTATTCAACTTTTGGCCAGAGATTCTTTCATAGCATAAAAGAATGTCTTGTCATCGACTCCACTCAATTGAGGATGCTTTGATAAATAGTAAACAATCATCAGCAAAGAAAGATGTGAGACACGAACAAAACCCCTTTCAATGGGCACACCAGTAAGAGTACCATGCATATGAGCATGAGAGAAAACCCGACTAAACACTTATGCACATAAAATAAACAAATATGGAGATAGAGAATCCCCTTGCCTAAGACCTCTTGAAGGTTGGAATTGTTGTTGTGGAACACCATTAACCAACACTAAGTAAGAGACTGATGAAACACATTCTATAATCAGACTTATCCATTGATGCCCAAATCCCAATTTCTCCATAACTAGCTTTAAAAAGCTCCATTCGACCCTATTATAGGCCTTACTCATATCAAGTTTCACTGCCATACTAGTGTTTTGCAAGGGAAGGCGTATGGCAGAGGACAGGCTCAATATGCTCCGAAAGGGGGAGGGAAATGGAAGAGAAAGGCTCGAGGTCAAGGTGGAGCTCAGCCAAACGTGGAAATTCAGTATTGTAAAAAGAGACTAATTGATGAGGATGATTCGAACCTATCAGACTTAATAGTTTCAAAGAAAGGTAAAACTGATGTTGGTTTACACAGTAAGTTGGCAGTGGCTGGGTGCCAGCCCCGCCAAGCATTATGAAAATATTAAGCTGGAACTGTCGGGGGCTTGGGAACCTCCGAACAGTTCAATGTCTTTGCTCCCTAGTAAAGACTAAAGCGCCCGAGGTAGTATTTCTTATGGAGACAAAACTGCCTACTAATCGTGCAAAGCTTATTGCTATGAAAGCTAAGTATGACAATTGTATTGGTGTTGATGCAAGGGGTAGAAGTGGTGGTCTTTTGATCATGTGGAAACAGGACCTTAATATTGAGTTGGTGAATTAATCAGCTAGGCACATAAATGTTACAGTTTCAAATAGGCTCGGTGACCAGCAATGGCTCCTTACATGCTTTTATGGGCATCCTGAAGTTAGCCAAAGAAGAGGTACATGGGAATTGTTAAAATCTTTTAAACCTGCTAGTGTCGGGTGGTGTGTCATTGGGGATTTTAACGAGATCCTTTCACACGATGAGAAGATGGATGGAAGTTTGAGGAATGAGAATCAGATGGAATTATTTAGAAACGTTTTAGAGCATGGGAATCTGCATGATTTGGGTTGGAAGGGGGAGAAATTACCTGGAGTAACAGGCATGAGGATGAAACCTATACCAAAGAGAGATTAGACAGAGTGTTGGCTAATCAATCTTGGTTAGCGGGCAACAGGAATTATAAAGTTGTTTCTTTTGCTGCTATTTGCTCTGACCATCGACCACTCATGTTAGGCTGTAGTCTGAATGGGTATGAACCTAGGCGAGGCATCCCTAGTAGCTTTCATTATGAGCTTAATTGGGGGAGAGAAGAGGGTTGTAGTTTACAGGTAGCAGCTGTTTGGCAAAAAGGGACTTCTGGGAGGGATGTGCTTGAATCGGTACAGGCCAAACTTGAAGCTTGCAGCAAGGGCCTTAAGAAGTGGAGTAAGAACCTAGACAAAGAGAGAACAAAGGCTTTTAAAGAAAAATCCACATTGCTAGCACAGTTGCAAGAAAATGAGGTTTCAAGTTCTTTGGTAGCACAGAAACAACTACAAAAGGATATTGATTTTTTGCTGGATCAAGAGGACATTAAATGGAAGCAAAGAGCAAAGAGGCATTGGCTAGAAAATGGCGATAGAAATACCAAATTTTATCATGCCTCTGTCAACCAAAGGAGAAAGAAAAACTATATTAAGCAAATAATGAATGATGATGGGGTACTGCTCACAGATGCGGAAGAAATCATGCACGGCTTCTGGCAACACTTCTCTCAAGTATTTCTCTCCACTTGTCCTACTGAAGCTTGCATTAATCAATGTATAGATGGGGTGAACTCTAGAATTACTGAAGCTATGAGGAGTGATCTGGAAAAGGAGTTTAGTAGTGAAGAAGTGGTCTTTGCTCTCAAACAAATGTCTCCCTTTAAAGCTCTTGGTCCCGATGGGTTTAGTGCTGGGTTTTTCTTAGATCATTGGGAGATAGTTGGTATGGAAGTGACTCAAGCTGTTTTGGCTTTTTTGAAGAATGGTATAATGCCTGGTGGCTTAAACCATACTCTTATTGCTTTGGTTCCTAAGGTTAACTCTCCTTCTTCTATGAATTAGTTTAGACCTATCAGCTTATGCAATGTGCTATATAAATTAATTACCAAAGTTCTGGCAAATAGAATGAAGAAGGTGTTGGCTCTGGTGATTTCTTGGAACCAAAGTGCTTTTATTCCAGGTAGACTCATTACAGATAATATTTTGGTAGCCTATGAACTCTTACACACAATGCAGTCAAGAAAGAAATGCAAGGTAGGTAGCATGGCAATTAAACTAGATATGTCTAAAGCATATGACAGGGTTGAATGGGATTTCCTGGAGGCCATTATGATGAAGCTGGGTTTTGGTGAGAAATGGACAAAGCTAGTTATGACATGTGTCAAATCTGTGTCTTATTTGGTTAAAGTGAATGGTATCCAAGGCAAGACTTTTTTCCCTTCAAGAGGGCTAAGACAAGGTGATCCCTTGTCACCTTATCTATTTCTTCTTTGTGCTGAGGGGCTTAGTTCTCTATTACAACAAGCTGAGTGGCAGGGAATCATCAAAGGGGTGGCTGCATCAAGGGGTGGGAGGTCCATCAACCACCTTTTATTTGCAGATGATTGTGTCATTTTTTGTAGAGCAAAACAAGAAGAATGGTGCTCAGTAGAACAGATCTTGTGCTTGTATGAATGTGCCTTGGGTTAGACTTTGAATAAGCAAAAAACCTCTGTTATTTTTAGTCCAAACACAAATGTTGTAGAAAGGGAGTTGATTACTGAATCCACTAATGGAGAGCTATGTGGAAATTATAATCAATATTTGGGTTTGCCCACTATGGTGGGGAGGTCAAAGTATAACACGTTCAGACATCTCAAGGAGAAAATTTGGAGGAGAATTACCAGTTGGAAATCTGAGATGCTATCTTCAGCTGGGAAGGAAATCCTAATCAAGAGTGTGTTGCAAGCTATTCCTGCATACACCATGAGTGTATTCAGTTTACCATCTGTCTTGATTAAAGAAATTGAAGCCATGTTCTCTCGATTTTGGTAGAGCCATAAGAGGGGTGTAAAGAGTATTCATTGGAGGAGTTGGGAAAGATTAGGGGTGGTCAAGAGTAGAGGGGGGCTCGGTTTCAGAAATCTCACTAGTTTCAATCGAGCTTTGTTAGCTAAACAGGTTTGGAGAATGCTTCAATGTCCAAACTCTTTAGTAGCTTAGATTTTTAAAAGCAAATATTTTAAAAACTGTGGCATATTGGAGTCTAATATAGAATCCTCTCCTTCTCATTCATGGAGGAGTCTATGGTCTTCTATCAACCTAGTGAAGGCACGGGCAGTGTGGAGAGTAGGAAATGGGAACATTAGAAAAGTTTGGCATGACAGATGGCTTCCGCAATCATACTCTAATAAAGTTCAGTCCCCTATACATATGTTGACTGCAAATGCTACAGTGGCTGAGCTCATTGATCATACTACCTGTAGCTGGAAGATTGAAATGGTTAAAGCAGTGTTTAATGCAGAAGAGGCAAAGATCATTTGCAGTATTCCTCTTAGCAGAAGGGTGATTAGTGATAGACTGATATGGGCAAGACATTCCAAGGGGATTTTTTCAGTAAAAAGTGCTTATGTTTTGGATTGTGTTTTATCAAAACAGTCTCAGGGAGAGTTATCAAATGGAGTGGCTAATGAGAATATGTGGAGGCAGTTATGGCAGCTGAAGATTCCAGGGAAAATTAAACAATTCTCTGGAAGGCTCTCAATGAAATTTTACCTACTAAGAAGGTGTTGAGGAACAAACGGGTAGTGGAAGATGAGTTGTGTCCAGCATGTTTGAGGGTTGATGAGTCCATCATACATGTTCTTTGGAATTGCCTTGCATCAACAGATGTTTGGGGCGATCTGGATAGTCCTCTAAGGAAATGGAACTCTAATTTCCAGGACTTTAGACAGCTCTGGGATGATTTATTTAGGAGGTTGGATGAAATGACTGTAGTGCAGGCGACTGCCATTTTTTACAAATTATGGACTAGAAGGAATTGCTTTGTGTTTAATAATAAATTTAATGGCCTGTCTGCCTTACTCAGATCTGCTTTATCTGATATGGAGGTTTTCCAAGACATCCATAAGGGTTCAATGTCTAATGTTGACAGTAGGCCTCGACTGGTATTTGATATGAGATGGAGCCCTCCAGCTAGTTCCTTGAGCAAACTGAATTTCGATGCTGCTTATGACTCTGAGAAGAGGCTTTTGGGCATTGGGATTGTGGTGAGAAACAACAGGGGGGAGGTTGAGATCGTGGTGGCTGCCTCAAGGATGCATGTTGGTTCTGCCTTTACAACAGAATGTTATGCTCTCCTTAGAGGAATCCAACTATGTCAGGAGATGAATATTAGCCAGGTGCTATTTGAGGGAGATGCAAAACAAGTGGTAGAGGGGGTTAATAGGGATTATATTGATTTTTCTTCGGAAGGCCAACTGATAGAGGACATAAGGGCATTTTTCTCTGCTTAAACTGGATGGAAACTATGCTTTACAAGAAGATGCTGCAATGAGGCTGCTCACACTGCTGCAAAGATAGGTAAAAGTTTAGAAAATGAGTCTATATGGATTGAAGACTGTCCTTTAGAAGTTATGTCTGTGATTCAGGC
Organism: Pterocarya stenoptera; assembly: GCA_003123785.1. Taxonomy (NCBI): domain Eukaryota; kingdom Viridiplantae; phylum Streptophyta; class Magnoliopsida; order Fagales; family Juglandaceae; genus Pterocarya; species Pterocarya stenoptera. Next base: position 209,891 of record QEOT01002206.1, on the reverse strand, counting down.
TAATATGTCATATGTCATTTGATTATTTCAATGAAATTATTCTTTCCTTTCAAAAAAAAAAAAACCATTACCTTAATTAATTATCTACCCACATGGCTTAGTACAACAAGACAAGGGAAATACTTGAACAACTCCATCTCTAATCTCATTTAACATAAGCCCTTGACCAGAGAACAGATGGACTTGGAAAAGTGTTGAACTAATTAATGCGTTCAACTGTCCCTAGGGAATATTCGCCCAGCTTGAGATTTGAGAAGAGAAATGCTGTGTGTGCCATTGGGTTCTTCCGACTACGGGTCTCGATAGATTTTATTTTATTTTATTTTTCAATTAATGATTAAATAAATACTTTTTAATGATGTTGTAATTTTTTTTAAAATATTTTTAATTAACCCTCACTTCTGACAAAGAAAAACCTTCAATAAAACAAAGAATCCCATCCCAACAAATAAAAAATCAACCTCACCCAAAACATAAAAACTTGAAGCAAAAAACTATACAATCACTAGCTATTACGGATGGAGGCCAAACCCAATCTATCCAATTTATACCAACCTCTCAAATCCCGTGGAAAATGACCAATGTCCATAAACAGTTTATTCTCCCCCAAAGCGCCACTTCTCGCCAGATAATCCGCCACTTTATTGCCTTATTTGAAAACAATGTTTAATAGAGAAATCAAACTCATCCAATAACTTCAATAACTGATCCCAAAAATTTCAGAGGTACCAAACTGTGCACTCTCTAGCCATAATCCATGACACCACCACCAATGAATCACACTCTATATCAATCAAAAAATGTCCCAAATGTTTACAAAAGGATAAACCCTCTAACACCGCCGCCCGTAACTTGGCTTCATTATTAGAACAATGCCCAAAAATTTTTGAGAAAGCAAAGACTAAATTTCCTTCATTATCAAGTAAAGCACCGCCCCCTCCTCCAGGACCTAGATTGCCTAAGCTACTTCCATCCAGATTTAATTTCACTCTTCCTGGACTTGGCTTGGACCACCACACCACTTGCAAGTTTGCGCACCTCTGCTCCACCAGCGGCACCTCCAATCTTTTCAGCATCTGCATGTCATGAGTCGACAGCTTGCTTACTTTAGAAATTTTGCTAGCGAAGACTTGCACCCAATATTTTATCGAGCCCCAAACTAGCACCAGATTTTCACCTCTACCTTCCATCCGAGCAACACAATACCTGCGCCACAACCTCCATATTATAATGGATGGAATCAAACCCATCATCACCCCAAGCTGAGTGTTTATCAATCGTAATGCAAGTTTTTCAAATGGACCAAATTATTTCTCCAATGAGTTAAGAGTGCTTGACAATTAATTGGTTTGAATATAATCTTCAATCTTTGCCACCCAATTTCTACGGAAATAAACTCGTTATCTCCAAAATGCGTGGTAGCTTCGTCAAGGTAGGAGTTAGGCACGGGATTCAAGCTTAAGGTAGGTACAATTATTATCTTCAATAATTTTGTTTCTTTCATATGTTGCATGGAAAGTTTCTAGGTAAGTCAACCTCCACCTGTTAGGCCGATTATTTTAATTAATTATTAGTATCAAATTTAGACTTTTGGATTTTTATAAGGTGAGAGAATTGAAAATTTATTACATTAACTACTTGCTCCGGCAATATCTTTTCATCTCCCCGGCCACGCCAAAAAAGTGAAACAAAAAGTTCCAAATATATAATATTATAAACCAAGACAACGTATCCATCACTTTGACAAAATTGCATCAGAGTGCATATAATAAATTAGAGAAGATTTGACAACAGAACACCAAACTCAATTTCATGACAAGCACACAAGACCAAGACTCAAAAAGATAATAAGATAAGCATAATACCCCATCCTTATGTGTCCTTTGTAAATAATACAAAACAAAAAGAAAAATAATAGGGAATATTCGCTACGTGTACCGTTGGGTTCTTCCAATGGTGGGTCTCGATAGATCTTTTTTTAATTAATGATTAAATAAGTTATTTTTAATGATATTGGGATTTTTTAAATATTTAAAAGTATTAATAAATACATGAGAATAAAAAAAACAAAAAAAATGAAATACACCTAACGTACGGGAGCTGCCGCAATGGGCTGTAGAAGGACTCATTTGAGAATAATATGTCCAATTGTCTCCAATATGACAAATCAATAAGTACTCCAATATGCCTTGGAAAATTGTGCCATCGATATCCAGTTTGTGGGCTGCCAAAAGGAGAGAACCTTTTCCTCCTTCAAGCCGAATAATTTGGTCAAATGAATATGATCGATATGTAAATACTCGAAGGGAATATTCGTCCAATCTCAATTAACGGGGAAAACAAAGCTTCTAAGGCGGAAAATTGTTCTCCCCTTTAAGGAGGGGTAAATTACTTTTACAGATCCAATATTATGAAAACACGCATTCTAGGGATATTCACAACCGGTAGAATTGGTAAAACAACAGTTTCAAAAAATATCTATAACATGATTTATTATCAATTTGAAAGAAATTGTTTCTTGAAAAACGTTAGAGAAAATTCAAAACGAGAAGAGGTCTGATTCAGCTGCAAAATACTATTCTTTATGATATTTTAGGAATAAATTTGGAGAGGAGTTTGGTCTGGGGAGACTTAAGGGTTTTGTACGTACGGATAGAATGAGTTTACCTTAGGTTAGACATTAGGAGAATTGGTAGGGTTGTTGGGAAATTTTCTGGATTTCTTTTATTGATGTAATTATGGCGATTCATTCGCCTTAGTAAGCGTTTTTTTAATAATATGTGGAGGTTTCATCTTCCTTTAAAAAAAAAAAAAAACAAATTTGGATGTTCGTGATACTGACAAAGGAATTAATGTGATTAAGCATAGACTTTGCTCTAAAAGGGTTCTACTAATTCTTGATGATGTAAATTAGTTGGTCCATATAGAAACATTAGTTGGAGATCATGATTGGCTTGGTTTAGGAAGTAGAATCATCATAACAATGAGAGATCAACGTTTACTAGATAACTCTAAAGTTGATTCAAAACACAAGGTGATGATTATGGATGACAATGAAGCACTTGAGCTCTTTACCTTGCAGTGTGTGATCAGAGTAGGCGGAAGCCCTATCTTTTTGGGGCCCTCACACAGGCGGAAGCTCTTCCCAACAGCAATTGAATCAATGATAGATAACCCATGTCTCCCTTTTGCTACAGTTTCCCTTAAGTTTTGTTTGTTCTAAATACCAAGAAAAAGGGGACCATAAACATGATATCAGCGCCTTGTTTCTCCACATATTGAATTAAGATGTCTCCGACCATGTTGATACCAATTAATTTATATTTGCTCATATTGGTTGAGAAGTCCTTATCCTTTATTCTTAAAAATTTAAAATTGGTTGAATTAAGGACCTACTCGAACATCTTTCTAGGCAACCCAATAATGTTGTTTGAAGAACACAGAGTGACAGAAACCATACTTCTTGTCCCCTGCAAATTTACTGACATGCATTCCAACTCAAAGGAACTCAATCTCACATCATTCAATGTTACGTAGCTGTTGCTTTATTAGATATATATATATATATATGAATTTTGATCGAAATTAACCAAATACTTTTGCTAGCATTTCATATAAATTAGACATCCAAATCATAGAATGTCGGTATAAGTTCTTTAGGATTTCATTTTGACTGGATATACCAAATACTTTCCCTGTTAATCGTATGATCCATTTGTGTTGATAAACAATGAAAAATACAAATTTTATTTAAAAATATCATTTTTTTTAAAACAACAAATGGAGCCAAAGATTCAGACCGGAAGATATGCACCTGCCGTATGGTACTAATCATAGAACAAGAAAACAATTGAAAGGACATCAAGCAAGTCAAACACTCTCGACTCTTTTCTTAATTTCATCAGATTTTTGATTAAAAAAAAAAAAAACATGCATCAATAGGTAAGAGAAGCATAAAGGAAATGAGAGGCAGCAAAAAAACTATCTGCAACCCAAGTCCAAGTTCAATCTTCCTGGCTTCAGTTATTCTTTGAGTGGACATAAATCTTTGTGTGGATATGTGAAGCATAGAATCCTGTTTTGAAGATGAGATGTTTAGACACGCAAAGATTTGATAGTCATGATAAGTGAAATTTTTCCTTCAAATGCCTCTGTCACGGTCTCTCTTTGTTCTTTTCTGCTATCACCGTACTGCTTTCTGTTAAACCACATTTCTCCTTATGTTGAGCAATTCTACACAGAAATTAATAATAAACGTATTAAGTTCTCGAGGCAGACTTATGTTGGATCACCTTAATATTCCTGTCATACCATTATCGTTCAGTGCTTCAGTTTTCTGTGGTTAGCATTAGAAAATCTCCTTCAATGATCATCTTATCCAGTTTTCTGTTGACTGCTTGAGTGATCACTGGAAGAGTTGGTGATTCTTCACTCTGATTTGGATGTATTGAATGGAGTTTGACAGGTTTTGGCAAATATGATGGCCCCCCAGAGTTGTTTCCTCCCACTGCTGCACATGTGCTTGTATGTTCTCTCACTGCTACATGAAACTTCAATATCTTTTCCCATCAGAATGAAAATTGAACCCACGTAAGAACTTGAACTAAAGGAATGGACCAGAAACTGATTTCTCTTGTATAATGACATCATTAAGTCTCACAAGACAGATTATTAAAATCTATAAAAGAAGTAAATCCAATATCTCAGTTTCCAAGTACATATACTCTAGATAGAGAAACCGGATATTGAAGAAATGACAACCTTACTCGAAAGTAAACCACCATTAGAGCAATGATATTCTTTGCATCAATGTGGTTGTGCTTTTTCTCATCCCACATGAGCAATACTGCAAATACACATGCAACCTCTGTAGATTAAGGGAATTTTAGTTCATTTTTAAAAAGCACGCAACCTGTTCATTTTTATATCATTAATTCATCCATTTTTAAAAGCAGTGCGAGTCGAAATGAAGATCATTTCAAGTCAACATATTTGGTTGCAGCCTGCATACTCCTAACAAAACCCCACAATGCCTATTAGTATCAACAAGTTTTTAATCCTCTAAAAAAGAGGAAGTTTAAATTGCTTTTGCAGACAGTGTCCCAGAACCAAAAAGGTCAGATTAATTCTTAAAGATCAGATTTCATTGCTAGAGTATATATAGCTCTATGATAAAGTCTTTATACTAAAATATAAATTGTTATCAACATGGTGTGAGACATCTCAAACAATAAGTCAATATTGCTTTAAGCAAAGGTCATAGCTGATAGCTAGAAGTGATAAATACGTGGAGGAACAAGGAGCTAATATGTTGTGTGGAACATCAGACACAAAGTTTGGAGTACGGATCATCCATTTCAATTTTCAACAGATATCCCAACCAAGTCGAAGAATGCCTCTTTCTTTGAAACTTTCCATCTTTGCTGAGGCCTTTTAAAGGATGGGTCACAACCTTGTTTCTTTTTCTTCCCTTGCTTTCCTTTCATTCTTGAATACCACATTGGCTACGCAACACATTGGAAACCAAGAGGAATTTTGTCTGTGTTGAGGTGTGAAATGGCTTGTTTTGCTGATTGTTCTGTTTGATATGGCTTTGGATTAATTTGCAAAATGCTTTAGTCTCTGCTTATGCCTACTGTTGGAGAAACAGGTTGGTTGGAGTATAGGCCAAGCCACATGGTCTATACTCCAAAAGGACTAGCCAATGACACAATTAGAGTCCTATTGGAACATTATAAAGATCGAGAACTTCTCATTTCCATGAAATGTGAGGTCCCATACACAACTTACCCTTATCATATTGCAGATTGTTTTGCTAAAGAAGGTGCAAAAAGGGATTCAAGGCTGTATTTGTGTATGTCTCAACTTCCTGAAAGTGTCAAGGGGTTGGTTGATATTAGAAAGAGCTGATTTAACATATTTGAGATGTAAATAAGTCTATTTCAGTATTTCGTTCTTCAGTATTGCTCTCCAACTTAATGGGAGTTCTTGAATTAGATAAGTGGCGTTTTCTAATTTTTCAGCAAGTGTTTTTAGCTGAAACTTGCTGTATTAAGGGTATAGAAGAAATATTTCAGGGCAGCACAACAATTGAATTCATCATACAAGAAACAAACTAATGGCTATAAGTAAACGACCAAAGTGAAAAGCTTACAAGCTAAGCATGAAGATTTCCCCACTTTTGGCAAGATTGACGGTTACCTCCAAATGAGAGAGAGAGAGAGAGAGAGAGAGAGAGAGAGAGAGAGAGAGAGAGAGAGAGAGAGAGAGAGAGANATATAAATACGACAACGTCAATACTGACAATGTATGGGGCCTTGGTGATAAGTTTTAAGAGTTGAATTATCATGGGAAGCCTTTTTAATGTTGGTGGATGCAGGCTTAAGTTCTGTTCATCTGTTCGATGGAGCATGCAGGAATCCATGACTCCGTTGACCTCTGGTGTTAGTGTCAAGTTTGGAGTACTCCAACTCTTATTCCATTCTGCCTTCTTGATGTCGAAGTTGGAGTCGGAATTACATTCAGAGTCACCAAAAAGAAAACATTCTGTAGAAAAAAAAAAAAAATGCTACACGGATCAAAACTTGAACAGATCAGCATATTAGAACAAAACAACAACAAAACAGAAGGGAAAATAACTATTCCAAGCATATACAAAATTAATTCCAAAAGTCAGACTAATGAGAGAGAGAGAGAGAGAGAGAGAGAGAGAGAGAGAGAGNGACAGATGGATGACTGTAGCAATAGTGTAGTGGTCTTAAGATTCAGCTCTTTTAAACGTCCATGTCATTCATCCATCTCAAACAAGTCCAAGCTCTAACTCCAAATCTACCTTTGGATCATCGTAGTCCTTCACCACCTCATCTGGAACAGGTCCCTTGAAAATTAAGACATGTTATATCATTGCTCATGTTGTACAACTACAGGTCCCTAAACCCAAAAGTTGAGATCAATACAGTTGAGTTCCCATAATCCCAACCAACCAACATGAGCAATACTGTCAGTACATATGCAACCCCACGAGTAGATTCATGTCAATTTTTTAACATCATATATGAAACAAATGACAACACCTGATTTCAATGGCAAATACCAAATCAAATCTTAGAGACCAGAGAGAACAAACAAAAATGAAAGGAAAAACTCAGCTGAAATTTCAAAGAAATAGAAGCAACAGGGGCAGGCGATTTAACAAAGATATCCCAAGTAAAAGAAATAAAAGCAACAGGGGCCGGCAGGCCACTTGGGCTGCAGATGCTAAACCTAGAAATGGCTGTATATGTTGAATGGAACTGACAGGTTTTGAAAAATATTTATAAACTAATTTTAATTTTAATTTAGAATTAATTTTAATTATTTATAAACTACTTCGCCCCTAAAAATTTTGGATTCGCCTCAGGTTTTAATTGTTACTGTTGAGGGTGATTCCCTAAGAACAGTAGTTGTTGAAGTAATTCCCTTGTCATGATATAAGTGTTAAGAATATAATACAAATAATTAAATCTACTTCTACTCATCATCTTAAACTTTTGGAACAAAATGTGATTTAATATGGTATCAGAGCAGAGGTTTTGAGTTCAAACTTGACTCTACACTAGATCCCATTTAATTGTTTGCTTTTGGGACAAGTAGGTAAGCTAGCTTTGGACCGTTAATGATATGGAAGTTTGGTGCATGGTGTATGTATATGCTACCTACCCTGACTACATTAACCAATATCGAGTTTGTTTATAAATAAGTTTTCTTGAGTATTTACATATTGATATTCGTATGACCAAATTCTGCTTTGAGAAGGAAAAGGTTCTCTCCTTTCGTAGCCCTCAAATTGGATATTGATGGCACAATTTTCCAATGTATATTGCAGCTAATGATTTTCCATATTCAAGTTAATTGGACAGTTGAATGCATTAAGTTCAACTACTTTCCCAAGTCTCTCTTTTCTCTAGTCAAGGGCTCATGTTAGATGAGATTAGACATCGAGTTGTTCAAGTATTTCCCTTGTCCTGTTGTACTGAGCCATGTATGGTCCTCTAATTCAACTTTGTGACCATATAGTGGGATATCTTGTTATGAGGCTTCTTTTCTGCATTTCGGTTTATATTTTTCAGTTTTAGTGTATGCAATTTCTAATAATGGTATGTCATTTTACTCCATTTTTAGGGGCTCTGTTTAAGAAATTCAAAACCATATACGAACAATGATAATTGGGAGTTCGGAGTGTTTGCTAGATCATGGTTGATAAGATAAAAGGCTACATCAAGCTGTGTACCCCAGTGAACTTTGCATGTGCACCAGCCGTATGGTACTAATTATAGAACAACAAAACAATTGAAAGGACATCAAGCAAGTCAAACTCTCTCGAGTCTCGACTCTTTTCTAAATTTCATCAGATTTTTGATAAAAAAACAACATGCTACAATCAATGGGTAAGAGAAGCATGTGGATCTAATGAGCATAAGGATAAAGGAAATGAGAGGAAGCAAAAATACTATCTGCAACCCAAGTCCAAGTTCAATCTTTCCTGGCTTCAGTTATTCTTTGAGTGGACATAAATCTTTGTGTGGATATGTGAAGCATAGAATCCTGTTTTGAAGATTAGATGTTTAGACAGGCAAAGATTTGATAGTCATGATAAGTGAAATTTTTCCTTCAGATGCCTCTGTCACAGTCTCTCTTTGTGCTTTTCTGCTATCACCTTAGTGCTTTCTGTTAAAACCACATTTCTCCTCATGTTGAGCAATTTCTAAAGCCATTTTGAGCAATTCTACACAGAAATTCATAATAAACGTATTAAGTTCTCGAGGCAGACTTATGCTGGATCACTTTTAATATTCCTGTCATATCATTATCGTTCACTTTAATTATTTCTTTTCCTACATTTACTTTCTCAATATTGGAGTTGAAATCTCATTTCTAGGTTTATATTATGACTTTATCCCACATGGACAGTTATTTGGGAAAGTCCCCAGCTTCGTTGATGTTGGAGGTGAAAGTTGTGCTCTCATCTTTCCACTGAAAATAGGAAGAGTTCAAGTATACTCAGTTGTGAACTTAGCTGTGGCCCATGGATAAAAAAACAAGTCAATGTAACTACTTCCAATGCTTTTATCACCAACATTGAGCACATTAAAGTTAAAAACAAAAAACATATAATACATTCCATTACATATTTTGTATATATAAACATATATCCTGGCCTGATGATGGGATGAATTCGCAGATCCTCCGAGATGTGTGGCATTTTGGATTGTTGTGATTGGCACTAGAGAGTCTCCTTCAACGATCACCTTGTCCAGTTGTCTGTTGAAGCTTCTGTGATTGCAGATGCTAAACCTAGAATTGGCTATATATGTTGAATGAAGCTGATAGGTTTTGGCAAATATGATAGAACCAGAGTGGTTTCTTCCCACTACTGCACAAGTGCTTCCTTGTTCACTAACCGCTACACCATATGAAACTTTAATGCCTATTCATTCCTACCTGGTTGGAATATGAAACCAAGTAAAAAGAAGCTGTTTCAGTACTTCTGAAGGTGAGGGGGAGTTTATTGTTTATGTAATTGCTTGGGGGCAGAGATGCTATTAAGTTTTCTATTATGTAGTGGCATTACATCTGTTTCTCCTCCACACATGTTTCCTCCGAATTTGCTTTGACTTTTGCCGATCATTTGAGAAACCCTTTTGCACCGGCAGCATAAAATCCTTGTACACGGCATTAATATCATGAAACCAATCCAACAACATTAATCCAATAAAAAAAAACCAAACTGGGGAATTTTATCGATGCAAAGACATTGAGCTTGTGCCTAGTAAGCCTTCACCGAATTGCCCTGGCCTTCTTGGGATGCAGATCGAGAGACAGGTACTTCTTCTTCTTTTAAACTTCCCTCAGAGCCTCCTTCTACTTCTACGATATCATCGTCAACACCTCTGCAATCGACAACCACATTTGAATTGCCCAAGTTTTGAGAGCGCCTCTTGTGTTGTGGATACCCGTTGAATTCCAAGTTGTTGTCTTCATCATCTCGACGTCTCTTAGAAAGTTGGATACCATTCGATCAATCTACTGAGCACTCCCCAACTGTTAAGCTCTCATTCTCTTCATGCTTATAGATTATGTGAACTCCGCAACTTTTAAACATCGGTACTCGTAATTTGCTCTCAAATATAAACCTTAGATTGTCTCCTGTTGGGTACCGTAGCCATTGCTTGATAGATTCTGGAAATGAGTAGTTTAGATATACATGATCCCAGTCTCCAACATCACGTATAAAAAAATCTTTTTCTACAAGCCTGTTACCGTTTATAGAAACACAAATATCAGTCCACGCTCCATATATTGACGCATACGGGTCTTTTCCAAAAACAGCACAGAAAACAATTCCTATGATTTTATCCAAATACAAGGGCCCACAAATATCCAATTCACAAGAATCATCACCATTTGAAATCTCCTTAGTATTGCTAAACCAATCTGGAATCTTATTCCCTGGAAATATAATACAACATGAATGGTCCTGAATATGTTCCTGTTAAACATATATCACATATTTTCATATATAAGCACAAGGCAATCCGCAAACACAAACACCTACAAAAAAACAGAGAGAGAAATACAGACATACCTCAACAAATGAAGGATTTGGCTCCTGACTCCCTATATTTGCATCCAATTTATGGCAATAGGACAAATCAATCCATCTTACTCTTGCAAGCCACATGTATAGAATTGAAATTTTGTTGATACTTCTGGGCATCTTTCCAAGGAGCAACATTCAGAAGCATCTAACTCTTGTATATTTGGTGGAAGATGTAGAATTTCTTGAAGGTTGTAGCATTCCCGCAATTTGAGAATCCTCAATTTAACAAAGCTTTCGATGCTCGGAGGAAGGCTGACAATATCACTTCTAGATAGATCTAACTCTTTAAGCCCAGGGAGGTACCCAATGGTTGAATGTAATTCATCTATTGCAAGATTTGTAGATTTAACGAGAGCGAGACTCCTTAGATCTTGCATGTGAGGAATGCTGATTGGGAGACGCAACAGGTCTATGCTGCCTAATATAGATAAATGTTCAATCCCAGTGAAGCATCCATTAAAGGATGAATACCGGTCATCTCTTGCAAGCAGCCTTATAGGGTAGTCACTGAGACAAAGCTCCTTTTGATTTTGCAACGGATGAACGGATTGTTCCAAAGATAGAGAACTAAGTGCAGGAGTGAGGTACCCAATATTGGATGAAGGCCATTCTTTTATTTGAGTGCCCTTCAAATGAATGTAACGTAAAAGTTCCATTTTACACTCGATTTGTGGAAAGTTTTGAAGTTTTGAGCAATCAAGAAGTTTAAGGTATTTTAGAGATTTCAACTTGAGACGCCTTGGAAAACTCTTCAGGTTAGGGCATCCATAAAGATACAAACCAACAAGCTTATCCAAGATTCCAACAGAATCATCAACTTCAACTAAATTTTCACACATCACAACAACCAAATCCTTTAAATTTGAGCAACTCGAAAGATCCGAAATTTTGGTTAAGAACTTACAGTTGGAAAATTTCATTACCGTCAAGCTCTGTTGAAAAACAACAAATATGTATATTAACCCTGAGGAAGTTCACATGATCACATGGGTTTAAAGAAAGGAAATATTAAAAGTAATAATTGTACCTTAAATTTTCCGCTAATGATCTCCTTGATGCGGCCTTCATACATTTTAAAAACAACAAGCTTCTCTCCATGAAAATTGGATGGCAAAGATTGTAAAGGACAGTTTGACCAATCAAGTACTCTTATCTCATTAGAAAGATAACTAAGTTCTCTTCCAGAAAAGCGTGCACCATGGCTTATAAAAAATCTGAGTCTTTTCATCTTTGCAAACGCTTTGGGACTCAAGTGTATCATGTCATGATTATGACCCTTAGGCAGGTCCACTTTTATCCCCTCAACATTGTTTGTTCCCTAATGAGATAATTCATAAGAGTGACAATAAAATCAGATTATTAAAGTCTTTGTTTATAAGCACTTATTAAAATTATAATATCAAAACTATAATATCCATTATTCTCCAAAAGTATTTAATCACCTTCAAAATTTATCTTGTTTCAAATTTACTTGTCATTATTAACTATTCATTTATTTAAGACAAGGCAATGTACTCATGATTAAAAAAACTCATTCTTGTCTTTGAAAACGGATGATTATATATCTCTAAAGATGTTGGATGAAGGACATTTAACTATGATGATTTAATGATTCCCCTAATTTATTAGTTAAATACATTATTTTAGGTTGGAAATATAAAGAAAGACCACATTATCTAGTGATACATATATGATATTTTATTTAATATGCAATTCTTTACCATTTCTTATGAAAATAAATTCAACACTTTTCATGTAGTTTCACAAGTAAAAAGTGTTCAATTGAAAGAGCTTTTAATCTAAGAACTTACTGTATTTTCCTCTAGTACTTGGCGAATATCTTCATAAGACCATAATCTACTACGTGCACCTGGTTTTTTGAATGATTCCTTTCGGACAATTTCTCTTCCCATGTCTTGTAGCAAGTCGTGCATCCAAATATGAAACCCATTAGTGATAAGACACTTGTCTATAAGCTTCGAGATACCATAATTAGGATGGAAATGACAACCCTCAAATATTTTCATGACATCAGCCAAAGGTTCATCTTTGAAGAAACATGCAATATCAAGAAACATGTTCTTCTCGCATTCTTCTAGTCCATCATAACTTACTTGAAGTACACTTTGAATTTTTTGGTCAGGTATTTGTTTATAGTGGTCCAATGCACTTTCCCATTGACGAACGTCGGTTTTACCTTTCAGATTTGAGCCTAGCACTGCTAAACTAGTGGAAGGCCCTTAGCATATTGCGTTCCTTGCTTAGAGAGTTCCACATAATCTTCAATAGGTTTGTCTTTGTCAAAAGCATGCCAACTAAAGAGCTCAAGAGCTTCATTATGGTCCAATCTCTTTACTTCATATTTTGAATCAACTTTAGATATATTTAATAAGTGTTGATCTCTTGTTGTTAAGATGATTCTACTTCCTGAACCAAACCAATCATGAGCTCCAGCCAATGTTTCTAGTTGGACCAAGTCATCTACATCATCAAGAATTATGAGAACCCTTTTAGAGCAAAGTTTATGCCTAATTACATTGATGCCTCTGTCAGTATCATGACATTCCAAACTTATTCCCAAAATCTCATAAAGAAGTGTCTTTTGTAGCTGGATCAGACCTCCTGCTTTTGAAGTTTCTCTAATGCTTTTCAAGAAACAACTTCCTTCAAATTGATAAGAAATCTTGTTATAGATCTCTTTTGAAATAGTTGTCTTACCAATTCCACCAGTTCCGAATATCCCAACCATGCAGACAATATCATTTCTTTCCATACTTAAATGCTGATAAATATCTCATACACGAGATTCTATTCCAACTGGATACTCAGCAACCTTAAGAAATGTACGATTTACCACTTTTGAGTCCACCCATTTAATGATATCCTGAATAAACTCTGATTCATTCCTATCAATATAAAAAACAAAAGAAATTTAAAGAATTAAGACTTTTCACATAAATACACACATAAAGATGATTTAGTAACAATATCGTTTTTTCTTTTTCTCTCCATTACAAAATGACAGTAGTAGATTACCATGTCAAAGATAACCTTTCTTCTTCCTCGTGCTCTTCTCCGACTTACATTTTTCATTCTTTATATGAATCATTAAACATTTTAACTACTTTTTTGTTCCATTCTCAAATTTGTCCCTCCCTTAATTTTGAAAAGATTTCAATTTGTATTTTTTCACGTTCTTCTATTATGTTTCTCCTATAAACTTCATATGAAATTAATCATGTGGTATTACCATATTAAATCCCTCAATAAGAAAATATTTCTAATTTAAGTATAGTATGCATAAAATTCAATGCCGAAAAGACTGATAAATATAAAATAGTTTTGCATGCATGGCACCGTATCTTCATCAATTTGCAAACTTGTAGATCTTAGATTTGTCTAAATTTTCTCCATAAACTTCTCTTGAACATCATATATAAACATATATAATATATATTTATATATATATATATATAAGCACAGCTCAATAAAAATACCTTTCCCCTAATTCGAATCCGGACAAATTGGCTACTTTTTCTAAAGCTGCCTTCCACTCTGTAAGCTTTACTTTGTCAACCTTGAACTTGTATTCAACTCTAGTGAATGCTTCTCCAAAACTCCCATTTTGACGTCGTACATCTGATGGATCTACATCGTAAAATAGGGGTAAAACAATTTGTTTCACCGTTTCCTTACACTCAAGGATCTTCAATAACTCATCTAAGCACCAACTGGAATCGGAATAGTTCTTAGAGAGTACAATGATAGAAATCATTGATCCATCAATTGCTTTGAGAAGTTCTGGCGAAATTTCCTCTCCTTTTTCGAGATTGTTGTCTATGTAAGTGCTGATTCCCCTTTTATGCAAAGCAGCGTATAGATGAGAAATAAATTTTTGGCGAACATCGATCATCACCTCTAAAACTCAAGAATACATCATGAGTCCACGGACGGATAGAAGAAGAAGAAGAAGAAGAAGAAGAGGACCAGAGTGAGAAAGAAGATCCAGCTTGTAAGGCCTTGGAAGAACTCATATTCTTTGTATGGGTGATTAATGTTGACGAGAGAGGTGCAATTATACAGAGAAGTGGGTCAAAGAAAGGTGAGAACTGGGGATGTAATTCCTTTGAGTTTTTTTTTTTTATTTTATTGAAAACACCTTTGAGTTAAAGAAGAATCTAAAGTCTAGAAATTGATAGTAATGGTTGTTCGGAAACCGCGTATGTGGATCCAAGAATAAGATAAGATGTTTGATTAAAGATAATATATAAAATGTAATTTTGGGTAAGTTCTGCACCCAGCTTTCAAACATCATACAACCCAAAAGGACATAGACATTACGTACAAGGATGAACCATGTAGCAACTTTCAACACAAGCATTAATAGCTAAAAGTTGACTTACCAACAATAAAATAAAATATTAAATTATTTGTAATAATATGCTGTCACATAAAATACCCAATTATTGCATATATAAATTGGTATATACCTAGGCCATGTATCATACAATATATTTGTACATATATAAATTGATTTTTATAAAGAATAAAGTTAACTGAATTTCAGCATATCGTCTGTATTGTTGGGATATAATGTTTGATCCAGTTTTTATTAAGATAAATATAAATGATTCAATTTACTTTTGCATATTAACTGTTTTTTGGACGAATGGTTGTTTCTCGTGATGTTAGAGTAGAAGTCTTGAATTCAAACTCAAACTTTATACTTAATCAATTTAATTAATATTATACGTATTGAGCCTATTTATTAAGAGAGAGTCTGCTCACGTGTGAGAAATGTTTAGATAAATATAAATTATTAAAACTACTTATTCCTATCAACTTGACTTCGAAGTGTTAAGATTATACTACTCACCTATTTTCGGTAGTGACATTAATCATTGCTGAAATGGTAAACGCTAGATACAATTTTGTAATGATTACATAATTTTGAGAAGAGATTAGATGAGATGTAATGTGATGAAACTATCCTATCTTTCAAACAACCCCTAAGAGTATATGTGCCCCACTTTTTTTTTTAAAGAATTACCAAGTGTTGTGAAGTTTGCACAAAGACTATACAAGTCATGATTTCCCTTTACAATAAATCTGAACCTTCACAATTCCAAACTAGTGGGTAACTCAATCGTTTTTTACATGAGAAATACTTTAACTACAAATTAATTATATAAAAATAATCTAACAAATTAATATAATATTATATAATTTATTAGATTATAAAATTATTTTTATTATAAAATAGATCTAACAAATAATATTAAATTACTTCAATTCATAAAATTGTTTTCATGTAATCTTTCATGACCGTAACACTTTCTTTGGACATCGTACGATAAGATTGAAATCTTCCTTATTTTTCAGCTGAATTAAAGCTTCACGAGTCGGTAAACCTGCCGGCCGGCGACAGCAAAAGTTGGGAAAGTAAGGCCGTACTACGCTAAATTAAAAGATTGCAGTACTTTTAGATTAAAAAAAAAAATAAAGAATAGTGATATATATATATATATATGTACTTTCATATTATACCTATTGAACATCTATTTCTATATTATCAATTTTTTTAATTTAAATTTTATAATCTTCGTAATTTTTATAGCTAACACGATACCATATATGATTATGCACGTACGTAAAATTATAAATATGAATGGTATTTTTTGGAAAAATAAAAAAACAAAGAAACCACAGCCCTCAAGAATTGTAAAAGCTAAAACTGAAACAAGAATATGGCAGAATAGTTATATCTATATAAATTCCATCTTGCTGTATACTTAAGTTCACTTCACTGAAGGGATAAGCATTAAGCAGCCCCACCTTTCCATTTCCCCATTCTGACTGATAGGATTTTAAGCGCACATATGAGTGGTGATTTTTCTTTTTTCACAATGCTAGCTAGATTGCATCTTACAGAAACTTATTGTAACACCAGTGGATAACTTCCATCATATTTAATTTTTTGGGCCATACCTACCGCTACAGCATCATATTTAATTTTTTTGGCCATCGTCCTTTCCTTTGATGTGATAAATCTTCAATTCTCCCGTGTCAGGAAATCCCAAAAGTCCAAAGTCAAAAGTTTATACTGGAAACCAGACCCTTTCTCATTAAAAGTTCTCTCGTCCGATAACAGCTGGGGAGGGGGAGCTTTGGCTTCCTCTTCCCTTTCCTCTCCTCCCTCTCTAACGTCGGGTCTGTGTCTACGACGGTTTCCTTTGTTTTTTTTATTTTATTTCAGGTGTTTTGGCCAAATAAGAGGTTAGTCGATTCGAACTTTTCCGGCCACCATCTTCCCACACGTGCCCCACCAGGAGTTTGCGCCGACGCCGATCTGCAAACCCTCCTAATGCGGCCTCCATTGGAGCGGCGCGTAGCCCGCACGCTCGGGTCGAAGAATTCGGAGCTCGCCGGCGCGTGGACCTCACGTGCCACCAAGGAACCCTCTGTCGCTGCAACGCGCGGCCGTTCCCGAATAGGCGTCTCTGGATCTTCATAGCTCGACTGTTGGTTTTCCCTCCAACATCCTTTTGTGCACTAATTTTCCGATTTACAGTATTTTCACAATGTAATTTATTTCCTTGTTCCAGTTACGTTTTCTAGTGACAAGTGCACTTTCTAGTGATAGGATTTTAAGCACACAGATGAGTGGTGATTTTTCTTTTTTTACAATGCTAGATTGCATCTTATAGAAACTTATTGCAACACCAGTGGATAACTTCCCTCATATTTAATTTGTTGGGCCCATAGCTAGTACTGCTACATCATCATATTTAATTTTTTGGGCCAACGTCCTTTCCTTTCGTGATGTGATAAATCTTCAATTCTCCCGCATCAAGAAATCCCAAAAGTCCAAAGTTCATACAAGAAATTCAATAGAAGAATCTTAATGGGTGTTTGATTTTGACGTTTGTTTAATTTACGTGGAAGGACTTCAATTCAAAACCTTGTAAATAGTGTTACAAGTTGGCTTACCCAGAAACTTCCCACACAATTTCATTTAAATTTATACTTGAAGAAGATAATTAAAACAGATTTGGGTATTGACAAATAAGAATTAAGATGCATGGGCGAAATTAGAATGTCAATTTTTGGGGCGGGGCAAAAAATTATTCGAAAAAAAATGGGAGGCAAAAAGTATAAAATAATAATATTTTATTATTATAGAGAGTGTGATGACTAATCTAATATAGACTTTAAATTTTGAATGATTAGCTAAAAGAGAAAAAGTTATATATATATATATTAGTCAAAATTTGAAGAATTGGATGAACAATCCAATGCTAATAGTTTTAATTTTGAATTTTTTATTCTTTCTTTTCAACTTTGATCAAAGTAATTATTTCATCACTATTCTGTCAGTCAACTTGTTAAAAGAATCAGGCCAACGCGAATAAATTTTTTACATATGTGATTTATATTTTAAACAGTCAAATAATTTATGAAACAAAGAAAAAAAAATTATAAAATGTTTTCATAGAATATTATTCTTTTTGACCCATTTAGGGAGAGGGGTTTCGAATTCAACATCTTTATTTTGGAGGCTGGAAATTCATACCAATCAGACCACAAGTCTTTTAACACGTGGAATATTATTCTCACTTAGACAAATCTCGAAACGACATTATTGGCGTGGGGAAATCGAAAGATGTTGGAACAACCTGCATGCTAGCCGGCAGGTCAATCATACTACTCCATTCAATTGACCGGTTGTTGGAATGCAACTGTTGCCTACTTTGATGTGATAAATTTTCAATACTCTGAGCACTAGTAATGGTTTCTCTATATGTATTTTTAAAATTATCTCTTTTGAAGAATGGTTTTGTATTTGAAAAATGATTCTCACATTGGTTTATGCAAATTTGAACCAAATAATAATAAAATATTTTTTTTTAATTTTTTTTTTGTTTTCTAAAATTATTTTTTATATATATTTTACAATTAGCATCCACTTTGTATTATCAACTTAATACAAATTTTATATATCAAAATTATTTTAATATAAATTTTACAAAGTTAATTTTAATGTGTATGAGAGAGAAAAAAAATAGTAAAATAACGTTTGAAGAATAAACAGTACTTCTTCATATTTGAAGAATGACTGTTTATAGTTATGTAAAAATATAAAGATAAAGAAGTCAATACAGACCTTTTTAAAGACAGATTCTTCAAACTTGAAGATGAAGATGAAGAAGTCAATGCCAGTGCTCCAGTCTAAAGTTTAAAGTTTACATAAATTAGAATAATTCTAATGGATGTTAGCTAGATCTAGAAGTTTGTTTTAAAAGAAATAATTAAGTTTGTACTTGAAGAAAGATAATTAAAACAAGTTTGGGTATTGACAAAGAGCTTTCTCAAGCAAAATAAGATGCATGGCTAGGAAAGGAAATTAGGACGTTGGCCCAAAAACTTAAAAATATATATGCTGTCACAGTAGCTATGGCTGGCTGATGTCGAAAGAAGTCTTTGCTTGTAGATCAAACTATCTCATCTCATCTCTTATAATCATTACAACTTTCTCAAACTTACCTACAAAATATAATAAACAATTTAACTTTTTAAAATTTTGAAACAAAAATAATATTAAAAAATTATATTTTAACAATATTTCATTCAACTGTCAACTTTTATATCATTTTTTTTAACGAGGACAGTACCTCCATTTTATTCAATAAATCCTCACTTTAGGTGGAAGAAAACCATGATTACTGGACACAAAAGAAGTACCCATACTAAGATAAAGGACTCCAAAAAATACAAGGATGACAATGGACACGACTATTACTAACGGATGCGTAAATAGGAGAGGTTGAGCTTATCCATTCGGATGAGACCTCAGAGTTTCCTAGGTAATTGCATGAGATTATGCCATACTTGATTTTTCCCTAGCGTGCCCAGCTTTGCCAAATAATCGGCTGGGACATTTCCTTCTCAGAAGACATGCTGAATCGAGTGATCTCCTTCTCTGAAGATTTTCAAAACTTCATCACAATAGTCTTCAAGATACCACACTCCATATTTTGCACCGCAAATCTACTTAACCACCAACAGTGAGTCAGTTTCAACCTCCACCCCATTAATCCTCTGTTCTTGACAGATCTTTAGTCCATATAGGATAGCTCTTAATTTAGCTGCGTTATTACTACTGTATATCATATCATCTTTAGTCAATTTTTATTTCATATCATCTCATTACATTTATGTAACCAAACGAGCAAGACCTTAATGTTGCGCCATCAATTGACATAAAATTTACTTTAGAAAACTCTTTAAACCACGGCGTACAAGTGCTTTGATATAAGTGAGATTTGTTAGCTCCTTTCATGCAGCACTTTCTCTTTTTTCCTTCTAAGTGGGCTTTTTACCACCAACAAGAGCACACCTTGGGTACATAAGGTCTCGTTTGTTTTCACAATCATTCTCATCTCATATCATCTAATCATTACAATTTTTCTAAATTTTCACACAAAATAAAATAAACAATTCAATATTTTCAAATCTCAAAACAAAAATAATATTAAAAATATATATTCTAATAATATTTTATTCAACTTTCAATTTTTATCTTAACTCATCTCATTTCGTCTCATCTCATCTACAAAAACAAACGAGGCCATCTAAACAAATAACCATTTAACCAATTTTTTGCCTCCTATTTTTTCTCAATAATTTTGGACCCACAGCACCCAAATTCTTGATTTTCCAATTTCGTCGATGCAGCATCTTCTTTCTTTTGAGAAAGCTCTTTGCCGATACTCAAACCTATTTTAATTATCTTCTTCGAGCACAAATTTAAATGAAGCTGTATGGGAAATTTCTTGGTAAGAAGCCAACTTGCATTTAACGGTTTTTAACTAAAGTCTTTTGTATGAATTTTAACGTCCAGATCATGGAACACCTATTAGGATTGTTCTAATGAATTTCCTGTATGAATTTTAGGTTGTGTTTGGTTGCAAGGCTCAGCTGAGTTTAATCTAATTTTTAGTTGAGTCTAACATCTAAAAACCCAGCTCTCAAATTACTAAACTCATCTCAACTCAAAACATCCTTACATGTGGGACCCACAACTTTTTTCAACTTAATACATCTTTATACATATGACCCACAACCTTTTTCAACTTCTCATAAAATGTACTAAACTCATTTAATATCCAAATACACTTTAAACTCAGTTTAGATGGACCCCACATAACTCATTCCACTACTCAACTCACTACTATTCATAAAGAACTGAGTTTAGCTGAGCTCATCTCAACATCTAAATGCAACCGTTTTTGGATATGTGAGGATTAAACATTTATCACGTACGTCAAGTACTTACTCCAGCACGTTTCGAACTAATTTCCACAGTAATAATATCATTTGAAGCACAAACATGCATTACAAGTAAGCCAACTTGCACCCATTTATACGGTTTTGAGCTCTTCAACGTAAAGCAAACGTCCAGGATACGTATCCACTTATATATAAGTTGTCTTATTAATTTGATAAAAGCTGGAAAGATAAGGATCAGGCCTGGAAAGATAATTTGATAAAAGTTGTCGTATCTAGGTAAAAGTTCAAAGTTGAAACTTAGGGACTAATTTGTCTTAGAGGCAAGACTTTCATCATTCATCTACAAATCCAAACAAATTATAACCATTTAACTAGTTTTTTTTTTAATAATAATTTTAGCCCTCCACCCCCAAAATTAAACTTGAGTTCCTAGTTTCTCTCATACTTTTTAATTCTTTTGCGAAAGCTCTTTGTCTATGTGGCTATGTGCATTTAGATTTGGATTATTAAATGAACAATATTAATACATCTTATTAAATTAGTAAGTTTCATTTAAAACTGGCTCAGTTTGGATACACAATCATCTCATCTTATCTCATCCCAATCATTATAAATTTTTCAAATTTTCATATAAAAATATAATAAACAATTTAATTTTTTCAAATCTCAAAATAAAAATAATACTAAAAAATATATTTTAATAATATTTTATTAAACTACTATTCAAAACATCGTATTTCATCTCATCTGAACTGTCTATCCAAACCCAACCTAATCCCATTTGGATGTTAAGATGGTCTCAACCTATTTCATCCCATCTCAACATTCAAATACCACTTTGAACGCAAACACTTTTCTTTTAAATTATTAAGTTTTCAACTTTTTCATATAATTATTACCTAATCATTACAACTTTCTTAAACTCTCAAACAAAATACAAAAAACATACAATTCAATTTTTTCAAATTCAAAAACAAAAATTATATTCTAACATTATTTTTTTTTTAATTTTTTATTGAAAATTTTCTTTCTATTTTCTCAAAACCCAATAAAATATTTTAACTCAAATTATTTCACTATTATTTATAAATTATTTCATTATTATTTAGAAATTTCTGATCTCATCTCAACATCTAAACAAGACACCTTAATTTCCTGTGATAAATATCTCAGAAGTGGGTCAAAGAAAGAAGAGAAACTTCTCGATCGGCAACTTCTTGGCCACAAGGTCGGCCATGCTAACTGACCAGCACTAGGTCAACAACCATGCTAGAAATTACGGGCAATAATGCTATGATCATTTCCTTATGAACGTGTGTTTTACGCATGCAGCTCCTTGAAAAAAGCTCAAAACCGTGTATATGGGTGTTAGTTGACTCACCAACAAAAATTAAATTAAATTCAATGTTAAATTATTTGTAATAATTAATATGCTGTACGTCACATTAAATACCGAATTGTGGCAGCTCTATTTTTAAGATTATATACCTAAGCCGTGTATCATACTCATATAAACGCATTGGTACATATATAAATTGATTTTTTAAAATAATAAACTGAACTCAATTTCAGCCTATTGTTTGTGCTGTTTGTATATAAATTATATAATGGTTGACCCAATCCTTATTAAGACAACTATAAATGATTACATCTACATCTTCCTATCAGTTTAACATTTTGGAATGAATAGTTATTTCGCTTGGTATTAGAGCAAAAATCCTGCATTCAAACTCTAACTCTACATTTCACTCAACATCTAATTTAAGCCTAGCCCAACATCCAAACACACAACTCCCAAATCACTAAACTTCACTCAACTCAAGACCTCTTTACACGTGAGACACAACCTTTTTCAACTCAAGACCTTTTTACACGTGGGACCTACAACCTTTTTCAACTTCTCATAAATGCATTTAAACTCATCTTAGCATCCAAATACATTTAAACTCATCTTAGGTGGGCCTCACAAAGCTCACTCCATCATCTCAACTCACTACTATCCATAAAAAACTCAATTCATTTCAACTCAGCTCAACATCCAAACGCAACCTTAAATGTTCTACTTGTTAGACCCAATTATTTTGGGAGAAGTCTGGCCCACACGTGAGAATGAGTGATAAAATAAATGTAAATGATTAAATTTATCTATTTTTTATCAACTTAAACTTTTAGAATGAGCAGTGATGTTACAGTCGTGGCTAAGATTAAGACTTATGGTTTCATTTGTGCTCCATAATTTTGATAATTTTGTTCAGTCTGTCGCCATCTGAAAATGACGTTTTATAGTTAAAGAGAAGAGTAATGATAGTTGCAGTCGTGAGTACGCAAGCACCATGTAATCACTTTGAAAAAAGTGAGTAAATACAAGACCCACATGAAAGAAAATTAATTTTTTAAAAGTGGATCTCACTTTTTTTCGAAGCAACTGTACGGCGCTTGCTCACCCCACGACTGTATATAGTATTACTCATAGTTAAAATAGGTTGAACTCGTAGAATCTCGGGTCAAAGGATTCAAGGTAAACAAGAAGTTTTTTAGGCCCAAAACCAATGACCCAATCCATCTATCATATAAATTAGATGAAATAAACCCAAAAACTGCCTCTAATATCAGGGATCTAAATCATAATTCTCATATGTTTATTTGGATGGAAGAAGTTGAAGAGGACAAGAGCGTGGAAGAAGCTCCTTGTAAGGCCAAGGAAGAAGTGATCATCTCCTTTGTGCGTGTGATAAATGTTCTCAAGAGAGGTGCAATTATAGAGAAGTGGGTTAAAGAAATGAGAGAAGTGGGGATGTTCGTTTTTGTTTGTAAAATTGTAATTGTCACTATTTACAAGGGATGTTTATGATCAAGTAGGTCCTTAACTTGATGAATTTGGTCTAAAGGATGGAGAAAATATGGAAAGTGTGTTCCCCAATGAAACACTTTTGTGACTTTCCTTGCGCTTTAACGTGATTGATTCTATCTGAAAGCAGATCGAGTCCTAGAAGTTGATAATAAACCTACTAGCTAGTTTAATTTTCTGCTATTCGTGCTAATGGTAATGAACAACTATTCTTGCTAAATCCTAGTATTGATTGTAAAAGAAAGGAATCAGCTAAAGGAGAAAGAAGATAAATGATTGGTTGGGCAAAGAGAATCCTAGTTGTGCACGCAAAAGATGAGACAGGATGGGGCATGGCATACGTGTATACAATATTAAGGGGGCCCAATCCCCACCTTGGGCCCCTATATTAGCACTGTTCATCCGGGCCGGGTTTTTTCCCGACCCGGTCCGGAACCCGGATAACCAAGTTCCGGTTACGGGTTCCGGCCCGGATTACATCCGGGCCGGTACCCGCATGACTAAACGCGAGTCTACCCGGGCCGGGTACTTGGTTTTATACCCAGTACCCGGATTTGAAACCCGGAACCCTGGTTTAAAAAAAAAACCCTGCATCAAAACGACGCACTTCGTCTAGACTAAAAAAAAACCCTGGACTTCTCCGATTCTCATTTCTGATTTCTCCATCCCTTGCGCCGCAACTCAAGTTGGCCCTCCACTCTCAAGTTGAACTAATTACTCTCAACCTCTCTCTCTGTCATCTCCTCTGCGCCTCTCTCTCTCTCTCTCTTTCTCTCTCTCTCGTCTAACTCAGGCACATCAGCACAACAATACCGAGAGGTTTAGGGTCTGTAACGTCGTCCAAAACTGCATGTAAGACTTTCTTGAATTCTTCCACCAATTGCTTCTGTTTTTGTTAATTATGTTGATTTGTTTTGCTGTTCTTGAATTATTTTGTTGAAGATTTCTTGGTTTGGCTTTGCTTATTTGGTTCGGTGATTTGGGTTTGTGTAAGGGGATGCCAACTTTCAATTTTTCTTTAATCCCTTAATTGTTAGCACCAATACCTTTCACATACTGACTTTGTTTATTTCCCCCAACTTGGAAGAAAAAAAAGGCCCTTTCCTTATGAGAATAGAAAAAACTTGGAGTTGTGATAAATGTGAAGTTGTACTGCTTTGTGCAGAAAGGAAGTCGGTGTGCTTGAAGTGGGATTTATTGAAGCTAAGATAATCTTAAATTTAGGTATCTTGGGACTGATTTTGGAACGTAATTCATTGATTGTTATTGAAGCTATTAGATCAAGATGAACTAATTTTTCTAAGTAGGGGCCTTTGAATCAAGCAGAACTAATTATCTCCTTAATTAGTAATTAATCCCACCTTCCTAATCAAGCAGTCGTTGCTGAATGTTAGAGAAAGCATGTGATCCCAAAGATGTCCAATTATATAAAACATGCAATTAGTGTAATGATTTTGATGAAAGCTTACAAAGATGTCCAATTCTCTGTCCATAACGACGGCTTATTTGGTGAGTTGGGTCCACCAAAAGTCTCTCCACATCTCATCCCGTTGCATGTATTAATCTGCAATTTTTTTGTCAAATTAACTTGCACATAACCCATGGCACACCAGTTTGGAGCTCAACTGCCATTTTAGCTGCCCAACGAACATAAGAGGGTCCCTTTTCCTTGAATGCTGCTTCAATGTTTCCATATTCATTCTCAATCTATATATACCAGCATGCATAACCTTTTGATTCAGAAACTAAAGGATTTGTTGAAACTCACAAGATGGATAAGGTGTGTGTGTGTATGTGTGTGTGTGTGTGTGTGTGTATGAATATATATATATATATGAATGTAGTACCTGTGACAGTATTATCGGACCTCCAAGTTTGATGTGCTGGTTGGTTCACTAAATACAATACAAGCTTTATGCCTTTTTATTTATTTTTTATTTATTATTATTTTTTTCAAAAGAAGTATGTCGAGTTTATATATTTTAAGACTATAAATATCATTTCTCTATTCCTTCTAGAGTTTTATTATGTAATTGCATATCTTTGTACGCGTTTCCTTCATTTACGAATGAAATATGTTCTGTTATTAAAAAAAAATGAAGCGAACTGGATTCTAATCTGGTTGAATTAATCTCGAAGTGACTTGTGATGTAATCTTGTTTATTTTCCATTTACTTTGAAATAGACAACTAAGTAATATCAAAGGTGCATATTTCCTGCAAAGTTATTGCTATCTCCTTCCGGCATTGTCTGTTAGATTGAATCTCTGATTTTCATCATTACGAAACCTGATAAATATGTGTGTTTGATTATTTATTTTGTTATATTCGATTATTAGTGTTTGATTATTTATTATATTGTGTTTTGTGGTCTTTATTACTCAATAACAGATGGAAGAAGATTCTATGAGTTGTAATGTCAGTACAACCCAAGGGGTTGGTGGTGACTCTTCGTCTATTCCACTGGATGTGGATGACCATGGGAGTCTTCCAACCCCTTCATCCACATATACACAGCAACCTACCCGTTCCATCCCACCTTTACCCAAGAAATCGAAAAAACCATCTAGTAACCAATCGGTGGTTTGGGAACACTTTACTAAGGTGCAATCTATTAACCATGATAACCCAAAAGCTCAGTGCAATTATTGCGCTAAGCTATACAGTTGCCACTACAAGAATGGCACTTCATCTATGATACATCACCTCTAGAATGCATGTGAAACTTCCCCTCTTAGACATAAAGGAGTTGGAAAAAGTCAATCATCTAGTGTTAAGAGAGATGCGAAGGGAAGAGTGTGTAGCCCACAAGGTATAGTGAAGTATGATGCAGAAAAACTTAGGGTGTCAACCGCTAAGTTTTTTATTAGGTGTGAATTGCCTTTTAGGCTAATGGAGCACAAAGGGTTTGTTGAGTTCGTGACTGATTTAGAGTCTCGATTTACTTTGCCATCCCGAATCACTTTAAAAAGGGATTGTATTAAACTGTATATCGAAGAGAAGATAAAGTTAAAGAAATTGTTGGATGGTCAAAGAATGTGTCTTGCAACCGATCCTTGGACGTCGGTGCAGAATATGAACTACATGTGCATTACCGCACATTTTATTGATTGCAATTGGAGATTGCATAAAAAATACTCAAGTTTTGCCAAATTCCTGACCATAGGGGCGAAACTATTGGGAGGGTGTTAGATTTGGGATTGCATGAATGGGGTGTTGATAAGATTTTGACCATCACAGTTGACAATGCCTCCTCAAATGATGTTGCTGTTGATTACATGAGGAGGAGAATAAAAGACAATGATTGTACTATATTGGGTGGTGAATTTCTTCATATGCGGTGTGCTGCCCATATATTGAATCTAATTGTTATGGACGGCTTGAAGGATGTTTATGAATTTGTAACAAAGATTAGGGATGCCGTTAGGTATGTGAAATCTTCACCGTCAAGATTTGCCAAGTTCAAGGCTTGTGCGACAAAAGAAAAGATCAGTGGGAGAATGATTTGCTTAGATGTTCCTACTAGATGGAACTCCACATATTTGATGCTGAGTACCGCTGAAAAACATAAACAAGCATTTGAACAATATGTTTTTGTGGATGAACAATTTGTGAACCCTACTAGTGATGATTGGAAAAATGCACGTATTTTTGTAGAGTTGCTGAAAATTTTTTATGATGTTACATTGAGCATTTCTGGTTCTTTGTATGTGACGGCTAATGTATATTTTGAGCAACTTTGCACAATTGAAGATGCATTAATTGATATGTGCTTGAGTAGTGATATTATCACTAGTACTATGGGCATAAATATGAGAAGTAAGTATGACAAATATTGGGGTAGCACAAATAGGTTCAACTTGATGATATATGTTGCTTTTGTGCTTGATCCACGATACAAAATGATGGCAATGAAGTTTTGGTTGCAAAAGTGCAAAGGGTATGAGTTGGCGGATAAGATAGAAGACAAGGTTAAACTCCTTTTAGGCCGCTTGATCGAGCAGTATAACACATTCCGTGTGGCTAGTGGAGGGAGTTCTAATGTGGCTCAAGGGAGGTCAAACACTACTAGTGGGGGGAGTTCTAATGAGCCGACACCGCCTCCGACTAAATTTAAGATCATGTTTACTAAATTCCTTGAGGAGCGGGGTGTTATGGAGTTTAGATCGGAGCTAGAGAGATATTTGTCTGAGACGTGTGTAAATGACTCTCTCGGTTTTGATATCTTAGATTGGTGGAGAGTTAATGCAACCAATTATCCTGTCCTTGCTGAGGTAGCACGTGATGTGTTAGCCACCCCCATTTTCACTGTTGCCTCGGAGTCTGCATTCAGTACTGGAGGATGCATATTGGATCCTTTTAGGATTTCATTGTCTCCAGAAACTGTCGAAGCCCTCATTTGCACCCAAAATTGGTTAAGGACCAAACCTGTCGACATCCGGGAATTGGAAGAATATGTACAGTCGATGGACCTCGAAGGTAAGTTTGAAACTTGAAATATTTTTTTAATATCTATCTGTCTCAGTTTATTATCTATCTAATATTTTTAAATATTAGATGATCATCTAGCTTCATCTTCAACAGAGGCTGCTGTGAGTCTCTCTTCCCATTCATGCTGAAAAAAATCCAAAGTAAGTTTTAATAGAAAAACATACTTTTGGTAAATATTATATTAATATATACAGAAATATCTTAATTTATTTTTCTGGCTGTATGAGTTGTTATTTACTTTTATGGACCTTAATAGATTTGGTGTTAAATTCACTTTTATATGTTGGAAGATGCATGCAGCATTTAATTTAATAAAATATGGTCTGGTTGGCACGTGTTCACTGTTCTTTTTGCAGTGAATTGTACATGGACAACTTGGTGGGATCCATACCAGAGGAGCTTGGTGGACTGAAGAGCCTAGTTAGCTTGGAAAAATTTCTGATTTTTTGCAAACAATTTGTTGTGTATTAGAGTTCGATTATAGCAACGTATTTGTTTTGTAATATTCTTAGCAAATTAGTTCAAACAATGTAATATGTACTGGATTGCATCGTATATGTCGCATGCATTTTACATGATGAATATTGATTTTTTTTACATGCATTTAATTAAAAATTTAATTAATTATTTTCTTCTAATCGGTGTCCAAAGTATAAGTTAGGAGCTAACAATCAAATTTTGGAAGAGCCAAAGGAGGACAACCAGGGCCCATCCTTGAAGGAGGTTGTTGAACAGGAATCTGCCAATCTCTCAGAGCAGCACAAGCGTCTCTCAGTTCGAGATCTTGCTAGTAAATTTGACAAGAACTTGACTGCTGCTGCTAAGTTGTCTGATGAGGTTCACATAAAGGAAAAAAAAACCGGGTTCAACCCGGAACCCGGATTTCCGGGTTTCAAAAACCCGGATCTACCCGGGTTCCGGCCCGGATCTTACCCGGGTCAACCCGGCCCTGGTTTGAAACCCGGGTTCCGGTCCGGGTAGACCCGGATTTCCGGGTCGGAACCCGGATGAACAGTGCTACCCTATATCTTGAGATAACAAGGAAGTCCATTAGAAATTAGAAACTCAAGAAGAAATTTTGGGAATATTCAATGTGGGTCTCAACAATATAAAAAACAAATGGCTACGTTTGGGAACACAATTGTTCTTCGATATTTTCAAACTATTTCTCTAATATTCAATATTATTCTTATACTATTTTACTATTATTCACAAACTATTTCATTACTATTCACAGATATTCTGAGATATTCTAGTATCCAAACAGATCATAAATATTTGATATGGATATAGACTAGACCAGTCATCATTATTTGTTGTTATGGTTCTCTTCGGTCATTTTTTATGGGCTTAGTTAACTTGTCGAAAAGAAAGCAGCCTCGTTTGTATTCAGAGATGAGTTGAGATGGTTTTAGATGAGTTGAATAAAATATTATTAGAATATTATTTTTAATATTATTATTGTTTTGGGATTTGAAAAAGTTGAATTGTTTATTATATTTTGTGTGAAAATTTGAAAAAGTTGTAATGATGAGGTGAGATGAGTTGAGGTGAGTTTCAAATACAAACAAGTGCTACCCAAAAGATGTTGGCAATCATGTAGAATGCATTACCTTGGTTTTGTTTGTTTTGGGTTTTCTCTGCGTAGTTGAAAATATGGAACCCATGCTCAACAACCAGCACAGTATTTTGTTTCTAAAATAGATAACTGCAAAAATAGATATATGGTTAATGGGTTGGAATCATGGTTTAGAAATCACACTGAGACATCTAAGAAAGAGTTGGAATCGTGGTTAAAAACTGACATCCAGAAAAAAAGAAGTATGAACTACCCCAAGGGAAAAATATACACTAGCTGGAACGACCTTTATAATGATTACAAGGAACTCCAATTGTAATCTTGATCAATCATTTTAGAGTATAATGAATAAGTATGATAAAGGTCTATTGACTGGTCATTTTGAAGTATAAACTATGTGACTTGGGCCTTCCTAGGGTTGCTAGACTCGATACAACCGAAGTATACATATAAAATCAAGTAAAATATTTTTGGATTGCACTCGGTGCTCATCTAGCTCTGGTGTTTGCTTCCAAGCAAATACAGAGGATGAACTTGGAGACAGTTTAAAAGAGTTTTAAAAGCAAGACAATAAAGATTTCAAATTGAATCAAAAGAATGACAAAAAAGGGAAACAATTGAAGTATAAACTATGTGACTTGGGCCTTCCTAGGGTTGCTAGACTCGCTACAACCGAAGTATACATATAAAATCAAGTAAAAGATTTTTGGATTGCACTGGGTGCTCATCTAGCTCTGGTGTTTTCTTCTAAGAAAATACAGAGGATGAACTTGGAGACAGTTTAAAAGAGTTTTAAAAGCAAGACAATAAAGATTTCAAATTGAATCAAAAGATTGACAAAAAAGGAAAACAAAAAGAGAAGCATAAGCCAGCTAAAATGGGAGACTGGCTTTGTGTGACCACATAAATATCATGCAGTCTACAATCTTATAGTTAGCTTGGATAAAATCCATCATAAGCTGAAGCAATAGAAAGGGGAACGTGTATAGAATCAAGGCATGCACAAGTAATATGTAGTTATACACAATTTGATGCATTGCACAATTTGATGTATTACTTGTCTTGAAGGTCATACAAAGATTTAGCAGAAAATTCCAAGTAAATTACCAAAAGAAGAAATCAACAACACTTGCTTATATGTCCTCATCATACACCAATGGCTCGTGAAAGTAATGCATCTGTCCTAAAACCAACCCCACCTCCTCCCAGACCTTTAAAAAAAAACAGAGAGAGAGAGAACCAAATCGCCCCCGACTCAACCATTCAATCCTAAATTAACCTGCAATGAAGTTAAACCCCCTGCAGACCCACAACCATACCACGAACAACAACGAGCACACAAACAAGTCTAGCAACAACACCACCCACACATGTTTCCTCCAAATTTGATTTCACT
The DNA here is from genome assembly GCA_003123785.1 of Pterocarya stenoptera. Taxonomy (NCBI): domain Eukaryota; kingdom Viridiplantae; phylum Streptophyta; class Magnoliopsida; order Fagales; family Juglandaceae; genus Pterocarya; species Pterocarya stenoptera. The sequence goes on along the minus strand of QEOT01002206.1, from coordinate 178,649 downwards.
TTAGCCGATCATTTGAGAAATCCTTTTGCACCGGCAGCTTAAAATCCTTATACATGCCATTAATATCATGAAACCAATCCAACAAAATTAATCCAATAAAAAAAACCAAAATGGGGAATTTTATCAATGCAAAGACACTGACCTAGTGCTTAGTAAGCCTTCTCTGAATTCCCTGGCCTTCTTGGGACTCAGATCGAGAGGTAGGAACTTCTTCTTCTTTTAAACTTCCCTCAGAGTCAAAGCCTCCTTCTGCTTTTGCGAAATCACCATCAACACCTGCGCAATCGACAACCACATTTGAATTGCCCAAGTTGTAAGAGTGCCTCTTGTGTTGTGGATACCCGTTGAATTCCAAGTTGCTGTCCTCATCATCTCGGCGTCTCTTAGAAAATTGGATACCATTTGATGAATCTACTGAGCACTCCCCAACTGTTAAGCTCTCATTCTCTTTATGCTTATAGATTATGTGAGCTCCAAAACTTTTAAAGATCTGTCCTCGTTTGCTCTCAAATATAAACCTTAGATTGTCTTCTGTTGGGTACCATAGCCATTGCTCAATAGATTCTGGAAATGAGTAGTTTAGATATACATGATCCGAGTCTCCATCATCCCAGTCTCCAATATCCCAGTCATCATATATGCAAAAATCTGTTTCTACAAGCCTGTTACCGTTTATAGAAACACAAATATCGGTCGACACTCCATATGATTCATCCGGGTCTTTTCCAAGAACAACACATAAAACAATTCCTATGATTTTATCCAAATACAAGGGCCCACTAATATCCAATTCATAGGAATGACTATAAGAAATCTCCTTAGTATGGCTAAACCAATCTGGAATCTTATTCCCTGGAAATATAATACCACATGAATGGTCCTGAATATGTTCCTGTTAAACATATATCACATATTTTCATATATAAGCACAAGGCAATCCGCAAACACAAACACCTATAAAAAAACAGAGAGAGAAATACAGACATACCTCAACAAATGAAGGATTTGGCTCCTGATTCCCTATATTTGCATCCAATTTATGGCAATAGGACAAATCAATCCATCTTAGCTCTCGCAAGCCACATGTATAGAATTGAAATTTTGTAGATATTTCTGGGCATCTTTCCAAGGAGCGACATTTATAAGCATCTAACTCTTGTATATTTGGTGGAAGATGTAGAATTTCTTGAAGGTTGTAGCATTCACGCAATATGAGAATCCTCAATTTAACAAAGCTTTCGATGCTCGGAGGAAAGTTGACAATAACACTAAATGATAGATCTAACTCTTGCAAAGTGGATGAGCAATAAAATGAAAAGTGGTCAAGACACCGATTGCAAAGTGGGAGTAAGTCGTAACTAATTTCTAGGTACAGCTTTTTAACCCGAGCGAGATACCCATCGAGGTACCCAATGGATGAATGTATGTCATCTATTGCAAGATTTGTATAATTAACGAGAGGGGGACTCTTTAGATCTTGCAATTGAGGAATGCAACTTGGGAGACCCGCCAGGTCTATGAGGCCTCCTATATATAAATGTCCATCTTCTGGTAATAGCCATATAGAGTAGTCACTGAGACAAAGCTCCTTTTGATTTTGCAACTGATGAACGCATTGTTTCAGAGACAAAGATAGCGAATTAAGCGCATGAGTGAGGTACCCAATAATGGATGAAGGCCATTCTTTTATTCGAGTGCCCTTCAAATAAATGGAACTTAAAAGTTCCATTTTACACTCGATTTGTGGAAAGTTTTGAAGTTTTGAGCAATCAATAAGTGCAAGGTATCTTAGAGATCTCAACTTGAGACGCCTTGGAAAACTCTTCAGATTAGGGCATCGATCAAGAACCAACCTAATAAGCTTATCCAAGAATCCAATAGAATCATGAACTTCAACTAAATTTTCACACTTCACAATATCCAATTCCTTTAAATTTGAGCAACTCGAAAGATCTGGGATTTTGGTTAAGAACTTACACTTAGAAAATCTCATTACCGTCAAGCTCTGTTGAAAAACAACAAATGTGTATATTAACCCTGAGGAAGTTCACATGATCACATGGGTTTAAAGAAAAGAAATATTGAAAGTAATAATTGTACCTTAAATTTCCCGCAAATGATCTCCTTGATGCAGCCTTCATACATTTTAAAAACAACGAGCTTCTCTCCATGAAAATTGAATGGCAAAGATTGTAAAGGACAGTTTGACCAATCAAGTACTCTTAACTCATTAGAAAGATAACTAAGTACTCTTCCAGAAAAGCATGCACCATGGCTTATAAAAAATCTGAGTCTTTTCATCTTGGCAAACGCTTTGGGACTCAAGCATATCATGTCATGATTATGACCCTTAGGCAGAACCACTTTTATCCCCTCAACATTGTTTGTTCCCTAATGAGACAATTCATAAGAGTGACAGTAAAATCAGATCATTAAAGTCTTTGTTTATAAGCACTTATTAAAATTATGATATCAAAACTATAATATCCATTATTCTCCAAAAGTATTAAATCACCTTCAAAGTGTCTTTTTTCAAATTTACTTATTATTAACTATTCATTCATATAAAACAAGGCAATATACTCGTGATTAAAAAAACTCATTCTTGTCTTTCAAAATGGATGATTATATGTCTTTAAAGACATTGGATGAAGCACATTTAAGTATGATGATTTAATGATTCCCCTAATTAGTTAAATATATTACTTTAAGTTGGAAATATAAAGAAAGATCACAGTATCTATCGATACATATATGATATTTTATTTAATATGCAGTTCTTTACCATTTGTTATGAAAATAAATTCAACACTTTTTAGGTAAGTTTCACAAGTAAAAAGTGTTCAATTGAAAGAGCTTTTAATCTAAGAACTTACTGTATTTTCCTCTAGTACATGGCGAATATCTTCATGAAACCATAATCTACTACGTGCGCCTGGTTCTTTTGATTCCTTTCGGACAATTTCTCTGCCCATGTCTTGTAGCAAGTCGTGCATCCAAATCCCATTCAAACAACTATCAGTGATGAGACACTTGTCTATAAGCTTCGGGATACCATAACTAGGATGGAAATGACAACTCTCAAATATTTTCATGACATCAGCCAAAGGTTCTCCTTTGAAGAAACATGCAATATCAAGAAACATGTCCTTCTCATGTTCTTCCAGTCCATCATAACTTACTTGAAGTACACTCTGAATATTTTTGTCAAGTATTTGTTTATATTCATCCAATGCACTTTCCCATTCATGAATGGTTTTATCTTTTAGATTTGAACCCAACACTGTTAAAGCTAGTGGAAGACCTTGAGCATATTGCATAACTTGTTCAAAGACTTCTGCATAACCGTCAAGTGGTTCGTCTTTCTCGAAAGCATGCAAGCTAAAGAGCTTACGAGCTTCATTGTTTGCCAAAATCTTCAACTCGTATTTTGAATCAACTTTAGAGATATTTAATAAATTTTGATCTCTAGTTGTTACGATGATTCTACTTCCTAAACCAAACCAATCACGAGCTCCAGCCAATGTTTCTAGTTGGACCAAGTCATCCACATCATCAAGAATTAGGAGAACCCTTTTAGAGCAAAGTCTCTGCCTAATTACATTGATGCCTTTGTCAGTATCATGAAATTCAGAACTTATTCTCAAAATCTCATAAAGAAGTGTCTTTTGTAGCTGAATCAGGCCTCCTGCTTTTGAAATTTCTCTAATGTTTTTCAAGAAACAACTTCCTTCAAATTGATAAGAAATCCTGTTATAGATCTCTTTTGAAATAGTTGTCTTTCCAATTCCACCGATTCCAAATATCCCTACCATGCATATAATATCATTCCTTCCCATATTTAAATGTTGATAAATGTCTCGTACACGGGACTCTATTCCAACTGGATACTTAGCAACCTTAAGAAATGTACGATTTACCATTATTGAGTCCACCCATTTAATGATATCCTGAATAAACTCTGATTCATTCCTATCAATATAAAAGACAAAAGAAATTTAAAGAGTTAAGACTTTTCACTATAATACACACATAAAGATGATTTAGTAACAATATCATTTTTTCTTTTTCTCTCCATTACAAAATGACAGAGTAGATTACCATGTCAAAGATAGGCTTTATTCTTCCTCACGGTCTTTTCAGACTACATTCTTCATTTGTTATATGAATTATTAAACATTTTAACTACTTTTTTGTTCCATTCTCGAATTTGTCCCTTCCTTAATTTTGAGAAGATTTTAATTTGTATTTTTTCATGTTCTTCTATTCTGTTTCTCCTATAACCTTCATGTGAAATTGATGTGGTAGTATGATATTAAATCCCTCAATAAGAAAAGATTTCTAATTTAAGTATGGTATGCACAAAACTCAATGCCGAAAAAAGTAATAAATAACAAATAGTTTTGCATGGCACCATATGATCTTCATAGATTTGCAAACTCTTAGATCCATGATTTGTCTAAATTTTCCCCATAAACTTCTCTTTAACATCATATATAAACATATATATATAAGCAGAGCTCATTAGAAGTACCTGTCCCCTAATTTGAGTCCGGAAAAATTGGCTACTTTTTCCAAAGCTGCCTCCCACTTTGTGACCTTTACTTCATCCTTCAACTTATATCTAAGTTTTGTGAATGCTTCTCCAAAACTCTCTTTTTGATGACGTACCTCTGACGGATCTACGCCGTAAAAAAGGGGTAGAATAATTTGTTTTACCATTTCCTTACACTCAAGGATCTTCAATAGCTCGTCTAAACACCATCGGGACTCTGCATAGCTCTTAGAGAGTACAATGATAGAAATCATTGATCCTTCAATTGTTTTGAAAAGTTCTGACGAAATTTCCTCTCCTCTTTCAAGATTGTTGTCTATGTAAGTGTTGATTCCCCATTGATTCAAAGCATGGTATAGATGAGAAATAAAGTTTTGGCGAACATCCTCACCTCTAAAACTCAAGAATACATCATGAGTCCATCTACGAATGGAAGAAGAAGAGAATGACATCATAGAGGAAGATGCTTCTGATTGAAAGGTAATGGAAGAAGAAGTGCTCATCCTCTGATCTGTATGCGAGATTAGTATTCACCAAGAGGTCCAATTATAGAGTACTTACTGCAAATAAATAATAATAGGGAAGTGGGTCAAACTTCTCGGTAAGTACTATACGGTTTTGACCTAAATGCCTTCAACGTAAAGCAAACGTCCAGGATACGTACCCACTTATAATTTGTCTCATTAATTTGATAAAAAGTTGGAAAGATAAGGATCAGTAAAAGTTCACAGTGAAAACTTAGGGACTAATTTGTCTTAGAGGCAAACCACAACTACTAGTTTACTTCTTAACCCAAATTATGGAACTAAAAAGGAACCAGACTTTTTATTCCTAGGTAAGACTTTGATCATGCCTCCCATTTTTTTTTTTATAATAATTTTGGCCCTCCACCCCCTAAACTTGACTTCCTATGTAGTTTCTCTCATGCACATTAATTCTTTTGAGAAAGCTCTCTGTCGACACCCAAATCTGTTTTAATTATCTTCTTCCAAATACAAATTTAAATGAAGTTGCGTGGGAAGTTTCTTGCTAAGCCAACTTGCAATACCATTTACAAGGTTTTGAATTGAAGTCCTTCCACGTAAATTAAACAAACGTCAAAATCAAACACCGGTCATGCATTAAGATTCATGTTCTATTGAATTTCTTGTATGAACTTTAGACTTTTGGGATTTCTTGACGTGGGAGCATTGAAGATTTATCACATCAAAGGAAATTAAGGACGTTGGCCCAAAAAATTAAATATGATGTTGTCGCAGTTCTAGGTATGACTGATGTCGAAAGAAGTCATTGCTTTTACATCTGATCAGAGGGAGGTTATCCACTGGTGTTACAATAAGTTTCTATATGATGCAATGATCTAGCATTGTAAAAAAAGAAAATTCAGCACTCATCTGTGTGCTTAAAATCCTGTCAGGCATGTGAATGGGGGAAATAGAAAGGAGGGGCTGCTTAATGCTTATTCTTCAGTGAAGGGAACTTGAGTTTACAGCAAGATGAATTTATATAAATATAATATTCTGCCATATTCTTGTTTCTGTTTCTTGTATTTTTTCAAAAAATGCTATTTATATTTAAAATTTTACGTGCATAATCATATAATATGTTGTCGTGTAGCTATAAAAGTTATGAAGATTTTGAAATTCGAATTAAATTTTTTTGATAAAATAGATGTAGATATTCAGTACGTATATATAGCACTATTTTTTTCTTAATCTGAAAATACCGCAATGTTTTAATTTAGCTTAGTACGGCCATACGTATACTTCCCAACTTTAGCTATGGCCCCGCTGGTTAATTTACCGACTCGTGAAGCAAAATTCAGATGAAAAATTCAGCTGGTTTACCGGCTATATTTGCCTATTTATTTTTGGTGTGTTTATTAGTATTTTTCTTTCTTTGGTTAAAATATGATATTTTCAAATTACACCTATTAATACAGCTCAGCTCGTAGGTTGATTTCAACATTCTTGAGTTTTAATCATTTTGAATTGAATATTAGAATCGTTTTCTCTATTTTTTCGGCAAATCTCATCTTCTTTCGATTGATCATCTATTGGAACTAATCGTCATAATTATTCTAAATTCTATCCGGCATCAGCATGCGTGTATCTCTCACATACAAGTTAGCTTGTCACTTTTAAATGTATGCATGACTTAAATTAAATTCATTGTGATGATATTCGTATAACAAAGACTTGACTTAAATACTCGTGACTCTGAAATAATTAATAACAGCTCAAATCATGTATGCCACATTCAAAAAGGGTAATCGAAGATTTCATATATAGCTTCTCTGCCTCCAGCAGGATAAATAATAAACTCCCCAGATTCATGATTGGGATCAATGATATTAGAGGCACGACGGGAATTGGTATGTATTTTTTTTGGTTTCATCTCATTTGAAATCAACATTCACTACAAGAGATTGGATTTTTTCGGAAAAATAATTTTGTCTCAAAAAACCCAAATTTTGTCCCAAAAATTTTTTTGACACGAGAATATTTCATCTCTATTTTGTCTTGGAAAGCCTGTCTCAAAAGGTTTTTGGAGAGGAAAATTGATTTTCGTCTCAAAAAACTATTTTTAGGAATGAAATTGGGCGGAACCTTTCGAATGGTTTTTTTTTTATACGAACCATTTTCATCTCAAAAATCCATTCGAATGGATAAGGTTCCTTTGAACCAACAAGTGTCGTTCAAACGGCCGTAAGATAATTTGATTCGAACAACCAAATAATTGATCCTATTCGAACGGACAGCCCGTTCAAACATATTATAGTTTTTTTAACACTTAAATTTTCTTATTACTTTTGTTTGAACATAAATTTTATTGTTTGAATAGGCATCATATGTTCAGAAATTATGTCTATTCAAATGGGATTTGTCTTATTACTGTTGTTCGAACAAATATTTGTTGTTTGAATAGTCATTATATGTACAAAAATTATGTCTGTTTGAATGGACTGTATTTCTTAATTATTGTTCAAATGGGTTATTTTCTGTTCGAATGGATTTATAAATTGTAATTTACCATTTGAACTGGATATTTCCCGTTCAAACGATGCTGATCATATAGAACTGAATTAATAAAAATTCCATAATAATATTACAATATGGAACAAATAGAATTGAAACATCACAATTGTTCAAATGTTAGTGTTTTGGAACAAAATAATAAAAAGATAATTAAAAAAATAAGTTTTAAGATTGTGGTGGTGGCATAGAGTTTTGGGATATCATTGACTGCTACTGTTTAAACAATTTTTGGTTATTCATCCCTAGCCTCTTCTACATGTTCTCTTCTAATCTCGCATCTAAATCTATTGTTTCTAATTGGGTCAGCAACTCTTTTTCCTTAGACCTCAATTATTCTATCTCAAATCTTGCTTCCTCTAATTCCATAGTTTTGTCATTCGATCTAACTTGAGAAGAGGATGATGATGTTGAGGATGGCTTCACGTAATGCCCTAAGCCCCTAAAATATCCAGAATGTCATCCAAGAAGTTGAGAAAAGATCTGAGCATCATTGATAGATAATTCATGAGATGGATCTGCAGTAGTTTCCTTAAGAGATATCTTGTCCTACAAAAAGAAAAACATTAAGATTAGTATAAGTAACAAAAATATTATTAGACAATGGAATTAAGGAAACTTAAACTTACATAATTTGCCTCTGCTTCGGGACTGGTTCAAACACCATCACAATTTTTATGTGCTTTAGCATACAATTGGATTAGATCATAGTCAGCAAGACTTTCTTCTTGCTGCAAAAGAAAAATCTATGTTAGAACTTAAATCAGAAAAGTGTATATGTTAATATTCAATGGGGACTAGAATAGCATATTGGCATTTGGCGCACCCTTATTGTAGTACTGAACTTCTGATAGGTTGGTGACATTGCTTGGAATGGATTTTAGCATGCCTCTATTGTAGTACTGAACTTCTGATAGTGTGCATGGCATCTACCGTTGTACCTCTGGAATGCATTCAACATCTTGACTCATGACACACAGGACATAATTAAATTCTGCATATTGCTGCCAGAAGAAAACACAATCATTTTTACAAGCGTAGATGATATTATAATCAAATCCTAGCCCTCGCTTCAATTGCTTCACTTCATAAAAAGTACGAGGTACTACATTATCCTGAAGGAGAGCCTCTTTAAATAATTTTAGTAACATGTCAATGACCTTTGTAGAAATACGATAAATAGACTTAATATGAAACAATGTCACCGTGAAAGACAACTTGCTATGACGGGTGCACACCTCATAGCAAGTTGAAACCCGATGTTAAGTGGAAACCGACTTTGACAGGTGGGTTGGATTGGATCTATCAGGCAGGTCGGGCTCATGATGTTTTTTGCACAGGCCTAAATCATACACTCCATTCAATTGTTGGCATGCAATTGTTGCCTACCTGAAGGTCGGATTTCTTTTTTCTTTTAAATATCATTTTCCTAAATTGTTGATTATATTTCCATAAAGTTCACAAAAATAGCTGAAGAAAATAAGCCTATAATCTTCCCATGCAAATTTTGAAATAGAAATCTTTTTTATGTTTTGAGTAATCCTTGGGAATAAAGTTCGGAGAAAATTTGAGAAACGTTAAAATATTTTTAAAAATACTTAGTTGCCAAAAAGGGCCTTAATAAGTGTTGATGCAATTTAGGATAAGTTTTACACCGATCATCCAATAGATATATAAAAAATGATATAAACATAAAATACACAAAAATGTCATTAATGTATATATGAGGGAGGCTGATGTTGGATGCTGAATTTATATTTATAAAAAAAACACAAAATGCAGCGAAATTTCAATTAATATGCATTATTCATATATATAAAAAGCTCTGATGTATATAATATCTAACAAGACAACATGTACTGTCATGGAGCATAATGTGGCCCAAAAGAACGTAGAAATTAGGGGCATTAATTTAGGATCATGTATTGCTTCGTATGAATCCACATGAAAAACTGAGTGTGCAAGTGCCATGTAATCATTTTGAAAAAAATGAATAAATACAGAACCCACATGAAAAAAATAATAATTCTTTAATGGTGAATCACACTCTTTTTCAAAACGACTACACGGCGCTTGTACAATCTACGATTATATGTAACATTATTCATAGTTAAAATAGGTTGAACTCGTAGAATGTGGGGTCAAAGGATTCAACGTAAACAAGAGAGCCTGATAGCCTTGTTGAGTTTGAAGAACAAGCTCCGTAATCTTCTGAAGCGATGCAAGAACTTCTTGCATATATATATATATATATATTTTAAACGGAGATTGGTGTCTCTTTGATACCACTTGTAACACACTTGATAATAGGTGTTTGGGAGACTAGAAAATAGAAGAGAAAAGACAAGAAATTTATCAATTTCGAGGGTGACCTAGCCTCCAAGAGAGAAATGATAGAGAGTAAACTATAAAATTGTGTATCAGATTCTGGATAACCATCTTCAGTAGCAACAGTACCCTTTTATGCTAAAGCTTTGCAAAACATCTGAAAAAGGCCACAGCCTTGATAAAACATGACCCAAGACTAATAACTAACGGACTGAATAAAAGAAATAACAATATTAGGGAGGCCCAATCTTCACCTTAGGCCCCTATATCTTGAGATAACAAGGAAGTCCATTATAAATTAGAAACTCAAGAAGAAACTTATTCATATTCAATGTGAGTCTCAACAATATAAAAAACAAGTGTCTTCGTATGGAAACACAATTGTTCTTGATATTTTTAAACTTTTTCTCTACTATTCAATATTATTCTCATACCTATTTTATTCTTATTTACAAATTATTTCATTATTATTCTGATATATTCTGAGATAGACTAGACCAGTCATTAGTGTTTTGGTTCTCTTCGGTCATTTTTTATGGGCTTAGTTTACTTGTCGAAAAGAGAGTTGGGGTAGACTTGCTGCCCAAAAGATGTTGGCAATCGTGCAGACTGTATTGGCTTGGTTTTGTTTGTTTAAAAAAAGAATTATGAACTACCCCAGAGGTGGAATGATTACAAGTCTTGATAAATGTCTAATGACTAGTCATTTTGAAATATAGACAATGTGACTTGGCCTTCCTAGGCTCGTTACATCTTCTTTAAACCATAAACTTTTTGGCTCATGTTCTGCACTGCAACGAATCCAGAAACAGCTCCTCGTCATGTAGTTATCTAAAGGCTGTTCGAGATGCATCTTGTATAAGATTGTGTAAATTTTTTATTTTTTTTAATTCTTCAGGATCAAATTGAGGTGTCAAAGCAGGAAGTTTTGGCAAGTGTAACGGCCCAGCCTGCTGATGTTAAGTCTCAGGTGTCTCATGTCCAATTTCATCACCAATCTGGTCTGCAGCTAATTAAGATGGGCTCCTTTTCAACAAGGTTTTCTTGGCATCTGGTGAGAAATAGTATACAAAACCAAGAAGAGAAAAATCATAATTATACCGTACAAAAGCAATCAATAGAAGCATAAGAGAATGAAACTTACATGCCTTTCCAAGAGATCAACAGGCAATACACGAATTTCGTAACATCTTTCACTACACTTCCGTGGCACACGCACAGCGAATGGAACCAAAGTTTCCCCTCCCCTCCTAGGCAGATGTTGAATAATTTTAACGTCTTTCGACAGAAATTTTATAAACCAATCTACATCAAAGATCTCTGAAAAAGTACGAGATTTGTTATCTTGCAATGCAAGAACTGAATGCAAGTGTTGATGTCGTGTTTTGCGGGTATGGGCAAATCTCCGCAGTCAATGCCGCAATGCGAAGAATTTGAGATCCCTGGCGGTGTTTCAGTGCGGCGGTACAATGGCGATTCGTATGTTCACGGTGGTGAGTAGAAAATAAATGCAGTAAAAAGGTTAACACCAAGATTTACGTGGTTCGACAATATGCCTACGTCCACGGAGGTTTCGGGAGGGAAGTCTCCACTATAATATATCTGTTTACAATCACTCATGGAACCTCATATCTCACTGTACAGAGAAAGTTGGAGCTCCTGTCAATCATCTGTTCTTTATCCTTTGGTGTTCAATCTTAGTTCGTATCAGTATCTTTTCTCTTGATCCCCATTTTTCTATATCTCACTCTATATATGTCTGGGCCTCCCATTTTATAGTTTTATCGGATCTTCTCTCTGTACATGCCAGCCTGCCATGGGTTGGTTGGTCTCCCTTGCATGCACACATCTCCTTCTCCCTTTGATATCTGCTTCCCCCCCCCCCCATATCTTCCTGGTCTCCCTCTGACATTTGCAGCCTCTATATCTCTTCTTGTCTCTTGTGATGTTTTAGTGGGCTGGACCCAATTTATGGGTCATGGGTATTTTCCCCCACTGTTGATGTCGTGTTTTGCGGCATGGGCAAATCTCCGCGGTCAGTGCCGCGATGCGAAGAATTTGGGGTCCCTGGCGGTGTTTCAGTGCGGCGGTACAGTGGCGATTCGTATGTTCACGGTGGTGAGTAGAAAATAAATGCAGTAAAAAGGTTAACACCAAGATTTACGTGGTTCGACAATATGCCTACGTCCACGGAGGTTTCGGGAGGGAAGTCTCCACTATAATATATCTGTTTACAATCACTCATGGAACCTCATATCTCACTGTACAGAGAAAGTTGGAGCTCTTGTCAATCATTTGTTCTTTATCCTTTGGTGTTCAATCTTAGTTCGTATCAGTATCTTTTCTCTTGATCCCCATTTTTCTATATCTCACTCTATATATGTATGGGCCTCCCATTTTATAGTTTTATCGGATCTTCTCTCTGTACATGCCAGCCTGCCATGAGTTGGCTGGTCTCCCTTGTGTGCACACCTCTCCTTCTCCCTTTGATATCTGCTTCCCCCCCCCCCCCATATCTTCCTGGTCTCCCTCTGACATTTGCAGCCTCTATATCTCTTCTTGTCTCTTGTGATGTTTTAGTGGGCTGGACCCAATTTATGGGTCATGGGTATTTTCCCCCACTGTTGATGTCGTGTTTTGCGGCATGGGCAAATCTCCGCGGTCAGTGCCGCGATGCGAAGAATTTGGGGTCCCTGGCGGTGTTTCAGTGCGGCGGTATGGTGGCGATTCGTACGTTCACGGTGGTGAGTAGAAAATAAATGCAGTAAAAAGGTTGACACCAAGATTTACATGGTTCGGCAATATGCCTACGTCCACGGGGGTTTTGGGAGGGAAGTCTCCACTATAATATATATGTTTACAATCACTCATGGAACCTCATATCTCACTGTACAAAGAAAGTTGGAGCTCCTGTCAATCATCTGTTCTTTATCCTTTGGTGTTCAATCTTAGTTCGTATCAGTATCTTTTCTCTTGATCCCCATTTTTCTATATCTCACTCTATATATGTCTGGGCCTCCCATTTTATAGTTTTATCGGATCTTCTCTCTGTACATGCCAGCCTGCCATGGGTTTGTTGGTCTCCCTTGCGTGCACACATCTCCTTCTCCCTTTGATATCTGCTCCCCCCCCCCCCAATATCTTCCTGGTCTCCCTCTGACATTTGCAACCCTTATATCTCTTCTTGTCTCCCTCTTGTCTCTTGTGATGTTTTAGTGGGCTGGGCTCAATTTATGGGCCATGGGTATTTTCCCCCCAACAGTAACTCTTTTTATATGCTATAATATAAATGAATCGTATAAAAAGAGCTATATTACTTGTCTTGAAGTTCATACAAAGATTTAGTAGAAAATTTCAAATAAATTACCAAAAGAAGAACCGTCCTCATCATACACCAATGGTTCGTGAAAGTCATGCCTTTGTCCTCGAACCAACCCCACCTCCTCCCAGACCTTTAAAAAAACAGAGGGAGAGAACCAAAATGCCCCCAACTCAACCATTCAATCCCAAATTAACCTGCAATGCAGTTAAACCCCCTACAGACCCACAACCATATCAAGAACAACACTGAGCACACAAACAAGTCTAGCAACAACACCACCCACACATGTTTCCTCCAAATTTGCTTTAACTTTTGCCGATCATTTGAGAAACCCTTTTGCACCGGCAGCGTAAAATCCTTGTACACGCCATTAATATCATGAAACCAATCCAACAAAATTAATCTAATAAAAAAAAAAAAAACCAAACTGAGGAATTTTATCAATGCAAAGACACTGACCTGGTGCCTAGTAAGCCTTCTCCGAATTGCCTTGGCCTTTTTGGGACGCAGATCGAGAGGCAAGTACTTCTTCTTTTAAACTTCCCTCAGAGTCAGAGCCTCCTTCTGCTTCTGCGAAATCACCGTCAACACCTGCGCAATCGACAACCACATTTGAATTGCCCAAGTTTTGAGAGCACCTCTTGTGTTGTGGATACCCGTTGAATTCCAAGTTGCTGTCTTCAGCATCTCGATGTCTCTTAGAAAGTTGGATACCATTCGATGAATCTACTGAGCACTCTCCAACTGTCAAACTCTCATTCTCTTCATGCTTATAGATTATGTGAACTCCGCAACTTTTAAAGACCGCTTTTTCAATACATTGAAAGCCGGGTTTGTTCTCAAATATAAACCTTAGATTGTCTCCTGTTGGGTACCGTAGCCATTGCTTGATAGATTCTGAAAATGAGTAGTTTAGATATACATGATGCGAGTCTCCATGGTCAGAGTCCCCAAAATGCCACATCTCATTTATGCAAAAATCTGTTTCTACAAGCCTGTTACCGTTTATAGAAACACAAATATCAGTCGACACTCGACATGACACATCCGGGTGATCATGTCCAAGAACAGCACAGAAAAAAATTCCTATAATTTTATCCCAATACAAGGGCCCACTAATATCCAATTCACAGGAATGACTAATATAAGAAGTCTCCTTAGTATGGCTAAACCAATCTAGAATCTTATTCCCTCGAAGTACAATACCACAAGAATGGTCCTGAATATGTTCCTGTTAAACATATATCACATATTTTCATATATAAGCACAAGGCAATCTGCAAACACAAACACCTACAAAAAAACACAGAGAGAAATACAGACATACCTCAACAAATGAAGGATTTGGCTCCTAACTCCCTATATTTGCATCCAATTTATCGCAATTGATCAAATTAATCCAATTTAGCTCTCGCAAGCCAAATGTGTAGAATTGAAATTTTGTTGATACTTTTGGGCATCTTTCCCAGGAGCGACAATTATAAGCATATAACACTTGTATATTTGGTGGAAGATGTAGAATTTCTTGAAGGTTGTCGCATCCACACAATCTGATAATCCTCAATTTAACAAAGCTTTCAATGCTCGGAGGAAGGATGACAATTGAACTTCCAGATGGATCTAACTCTTGCAAAGTGGATGAGCAATAAAATGAAAAGCGGTCAAGATACCGATTATTAAAATCCGGTGACGGGAGTAAGTCATAAGTAATTTCTAGGTACAACTTTTCAAGCCGAGCGAGGTACCCATCGAGGTACCCAATGGATGAATGTATGTCATCTATTGCAAGGTTTGTATCATTGACCAGAGAGGGACTCTTTAGATCTTGCAATTGAGGAATGCTGGTTGGGAGACGTGAGAGATCTATGATGCCTTGCATAGGTAAAGGTTCATTTTTTGCAAACAGCATTGTAGAGTTGTCACTGTGACAAAGCTCCTTTTGATTTTCCAACTGATAAACGTATTGTTCCAGCCATAACGAATTAAGCGCAGGAGTGAGGTACCAATTATTGGATGAAGGCCATTCTGTTATTGGAGTGCCCGTCAAATCAATGTCACATAAAAGTTCCATTTTACACTCGATTTGTGGAAAGTTTTGAAGTTTTGAGCAATAAAGGAGTTTAAGTTGTCTTAGAGATCTCAACTTGAGACGCCTTGGAAAACTCTTCAGGTTAGGGCAGACTTCAAGACACAAACCAACAAGCTTATCCAGGAATCTAACAGAATCATGAACTTCAACTAAATTTTCACACCACATAATACTCAATTCCTTTAAATTTGAGCAACTCGAAAGATCCGAAATTTTGGTTAAGAACTTACACTGAGAAAATCTCATTTCTGTCAAGTTCTGTTGAAAAACAACAAATATGCATATTAACCCTTAGGAAATTCACATGATCAGATGGGTTTAAAGAAAGGAAATATTGAAAGTAATAATTGTACCTTAAATTTCCAGCTAATGATCTCCTTGATGTGGCCTTCATACATTTTAAAAACAACAAGCTTCTCACCACGAAAATTGGATGGCAAAGATTGTAAAGGACAGTTCGACCAATCAATCACTCTTAACTCATTAGAAAGATAACCAAGTGATCTTCTAGAAAAGCATGCACCATGGCTTATAAAAAATCGGAGTCTTTTCATCTTTGCAAACGATTTGGGACTCAAGTGTATCATGTCATGATCATCACCCTCAGGCATAACCACTTTTATCCCCTCAACATTCATTGTCCCCTAACAAGACAATTCATAAGAGTGCCAGCAGATCATTGAAGTCTTTGTTTACAAGCGCTTATTAATCACTTTCAAAATTTGTCTTTTTTTAAAATTTACTTGTCATTATTACCTATTCATTCATATAAGAAATGGCAATATACTCATGATTAAAAAAACTCATTCTTGTCCTTAAAAAGGGATGATTATATATCTTTAAAGATGTTGGTTGAAGGACATTTAAGTATGATGATTTAATGATTCCCCTAATTAGTTAAATACATTACTTTAGGTTGGAAGTATAAAGAAAGACCACATTATCTATCGATAGATATATGATATTTTATTTAATATGCAGTTCTTTACGATTTTTTATAAAATAAATTCAACACTTTTCATGTAAGTTTCACCGGTAAAAAGTATTCAATTGAAAGAGTCTTTCATCTAAGAACTTACTGTATTTTCTTCTAGTACATAGCGAATATCTTCATGAAACCACAATCTACTACGTGCGCCTGGTTCTTTGGGTGATTCCTTCAGGACAATTTCTCTTCCCATGTCTTGTAGCAAGTCGTGCATCCAAATACGAAACCCAACAATGATAAGACCCTTGTTTATGAGCTTCGGGATACCATCATTAGGATGGAAATGACAACTCTCAAATATTTTCATGACATCAACCAAAAGTTCTCCTTTGAAGAAACATGCAATATCGAGAAACATGTCCTTCTCATTTGTAAGGCTTTGGAAAAACTCATCTTCTTTGTACGGGTGATTAATGTTGACGAGAGAGGTGCAATTATATAGAGATCAAGTGGGTCAAAGAAAGGTGAGAACTGGGGATGTAATTCCTTTGAGTTAAAGAAGAATCTGAAAGTCTAGAAATTGATAGTAGAGAGCCCTAGGAGCCGGACGAGGCGAGTATAGTTTATTTACACCATCCAATAAATGTGTGACACGTATAGATTCTAGCAAATAAAAAATAGAATCAACTGTAGATAACTAAATGTTGCATCCCTCCTCTCCCATTTCTATTTCTCCCCTTTTTCCTCTCCTGTCAATCTCTCTCTCTCTTCTATGAATAAAAAAGGTCTGGTTCTAATCCACCATAGCTAATAGAAGAAGCAAAAACCAAAGATTTCAGGAAGCAAAGGTTGCTCTCAAATTTGACTGCTTCTTTCTAATCACCATTGCATCTTAAAAAAGGATGAAAAAATAAATGCAGCCAAAACAAACCCATCTCTCCTTCTCTATCATTTATAACATAAAGCATGTAAATGGGCTCATAATCTTTGGAATCTTTGGCAAATACCCACTTCGAGTTTTGTATTCCTATGATTTGATTTTGTCACTTTTTCTCTCATTAAAGAGAGGAAGTATTATTAGACAGCAGCTCAGAGAGCGAGAAATGTGAAGCAGATGGAGGAAAGTGAAGCTAACTCTTGGAATCAACTCCTGCCTTTACGCTCCTCATACTCTGGACGATTCCTTGCCGCCTGTGGCTCTGGTCTTCGTCGACTGAGGGAGAGAGCTTTGCGAGTTCTTGTCTTGAGGGAGAGAGAAAAAAGAGAGGAGAGGAATGGGAAAAGAGAGAAGTGATTCCCAGCTGTCGCACCCACTTATTTTAACGTAAATTGCCTACGTGTCGGCTTATTATTAAAGGGTGTAAAACATAACTAAACACCATATCCGGTTTGAAGTTAAACTCCAATTTAAGAGTAATGATATACTCACAACACATTTTACAACACATTTTATAATAATGTGTTAAAATGAGGGTATTTTGATAAAATATTGTTACTTTTATACATCATTTTACCAAAATATCCCTCACTTTAACTCATTGTTGTAAAATATATTGTAGGTAATCATTTTTCCCCATTTAATAGCCCCATACATAAATATCTCAAAGTGGTTCAAAGATCAGAGAGAAACTTCTCGGCAACTTCTTGGCAACAACCATGCTAGCTAGCCTGCAGGTCAATAATTAAAAGAAAATGGGAGCCACCCTATCAAAACCCATAAAGAAGCCGCCATTGGTCCACTAGTACTGTTAATCTATTTAGCTAAAAACAGTACAAAAACTAAATTTTTATTTATTTTTAAATAAAATTATTATACAAAGAAAGTGATCTAACTGTTCATTCAAGAATAGAGTTTGAATTTGAAAACATGATCTAGCAGTTCATTCAATGTAAGATTTATAGTTTATAAGATTGCGTAAGGGACTTCAATCAATAATAATTTTAAATTAAAATAAATTTTTAATGGTCAATCTTTAAATTTTAAAAAGAATCTAATAATTTAATAAATAATAAATGAAATTTAACTTAATTATTGAGCATAATTATAACTCCTAATCAGCCTCAATAATTTCTTGCTCGTGGACTTATCCAATTTCACCTATCTATTAATTATATAAAAGCCAAGTTTAAGTGCTGACTTGGCATTTAATCCGCAATATTAGGCTTCTTCTGGATCAAGCGGTAGTTTTCAAAGTTCCAAACTGTGCGTTCTATTGCTGATGATGTTTCATCACAACCGACGATTTAAATTTTCTTTCTTTTTCTGTATCAACCGGTGCTTTGAATTAAGAAGTAGTGTTTCCATAATCACAACCGACAATTTAAATTTTCTTTCTTTTTTTGTATCGACCGGCGCTTTGAATTAAGAAGTAGTGTTTCCATAATTCTATTGCTGATGTTTCATTACAATCACGGCGCGGGGAGATGGGCTGAGGTCCACGGTGGTGAGTGTGGCGGCAAAGCAACACTGAAAGAGAGAGAGAGAGAGAGAGAGAGAGAGAGAGAGAGAGAGAGAAAGTGATGAGTGAGAGAGAACGGAGAGCACCGTGAGAGAACTTTCGGAGTGGCCTTACCGAGAGGAGAACGAAGACCGAGCACTGGGGGATGCAGTCCAACCGTGGAGTCTTGCTTTCCCGCGACCTCTATTGCCGGTGAAGTGCATGAGGGTGGTGAAATGTAGGGGACTATCGGGGCTGAGAGCACATAAGTTGCTCTGTTTTTTATTCAGGAAACAGGGGCTTTCCGTGCTGTTGAGGGTGCTGTTTTTGCTCTGATTCTCGGCCACTTCGCACCGTTGGTGGAAGAGACGATTGGTCTTCCAACATGTTGTAGATCGTCGGTGAAGTCGAAGGGTCGTCGGTGAGTAAACACAGATGAGTGCCTCGGTTGAGTTTGATCTGTTTACCTGGTCTGGGCCTCATTTCAGCGATTTTTTCCCATTTCATTAAAGGTTACGGTGATATTGATATGACCCTCTC
Organism: Pterocarya stenoptera; assembly: GCA_003123785.1. Lineage (NCBI taxonomy): Eukaryota > Viridiplantae > Streptophyta > Magnoliopsida > Fagales > Juglandaceae > Pterocarya > Pterocarya stenoptera. Next base: position 159,414 of record QEOT01002206.1, on the reverse strand, counting down.
TCTCTCTCTCTGGGTCTCCAAGCCTCCAACGAACTAAGGTTCAAAAGAATCTCTTTGAGAATTCCAATTTCAATCTATATGGCTTCGGCTTCGCTGAAATGTTCCCTCTTTATAGCCGAATTCCCAACTTTTTAGCAGCTTATTCGTCACGATCTAAGGTTGGATTTCTCCCTCTCCTTCTCTCCATAAATTTACTTATTTTAGGATTTTTAAGTTCTCGCGTAAATTTCCTCGAATCGAATTTATGTTTTTATTGGAATTTTATACGTTCGGTTGCTTCCTTTTATTGTTTACGACTGTGAACAATTTCTAAGAAATTATTTATAAAAATAAAAGAGGAATGGTGACCGATGTTGATTTGGGATTTATATATATATTTATATATATTTGGGATTTGGACTGTAGGAAGTTTTTGTATTATGGTCGCATAACGCGAATAATTGATTTTCATTACAAGTGGCTCCAGTTTCTCCCCGTTTATTACTTCCAACTATGCATGTTAGATTAGATCTTGAAACAAGAATGTGGCATCCGAAGAACCCTTTCCGGTGCAATGGTGAACGTGCTCTATAGTTTATTTGCAAAGTTTGTCGAGATAGTTAAAAACAAATGGCCAAGCGGTGCAATGGTGAACGTAAAATAGGATAAATGAATACTATTTTCTGACAGTTTCTGTTTTCTCTTCCGCGCACTTTCTCCCTTTCTCGCAGCGTCTCAGTCATTTCTTTCTCACATGAAGGCACACCATACCATAAAAGTGCAAGTAAGTGCTGTTTTTGGCTCATTTCATTTTTTGTGGACTTTACAAACATTATCTTGGGCAGGTACACAATGTTTGGACTTTGCAACATTTTTCAAGGTTATGGTTTTAATGTTATTTTGGTCTTCAACACTGATAAAAAGAAAAATGCATGTTTAGTGTTAACATTTTTCAAGGTTATGGTTTTAATGTTATTTTGGTCTTCAACACCGATAAAAAGAAAAATGCATGTTTAGTGTTCACCATGCAAGGGAGTATGCATTTTAGAACTAATACATTTAATGTCTTCATTCCTATAGAGATTTTAAAAGAGTGATTGCAAGAGTGTGCTGGATTTGTAATGAAATTGAGAGTAAGCCAATCTATATGAGTTTTTCCATTTATTTTGGATAAGTGAGCACAACCTGTTTGATGAAATAACTCAATTAGATGTCTTCCAAAATGTTTGCATATTTCTCAACATAGAATTTCTGAGGAGGATATACCAATTCGTGCGTCAGTAGAATGGAGTTGAGGAAAATGAATCATGGGTATGCTTAATTGATTGCAACATCTAAGTTCTGTTTATTTCATTTTTAAGTTCGAAAATAATGAGATTTCTCTATTTCGAAAGAATTTTTATCTGTGACCCTTCTTATTGATTATAGTATCATGCGGGTTTAACTCGAGTAATCGTATAAGTTTCTCACCTTATCGGTTTTTCTTTGCCCCTTTTACTTTAATCTTTGTAATTCCTTGGCAGGCAAACAAAATTTTTTGGTATAAGGGAAAAGGATACGTGATAAGAAAGCAAAGAAAATGAGGATATGGTTGTCTTGATTTAGTTAATTGATGGCCCGAACGTTTTCTCGATATTTCGATTAGGGAATTTTCTTTGGGATAATTTATGCCTTGAACTGACATTTATGTTTGATCCAGAGGGCAAGATCCTTTGGTTAAAAGATACTCGCCATGATTTTCCATTCTTGACATTTTGTTTGTGTTTTGCTCTTTATTGGCTTGGGTATTTGTAATCAGAACAAAGTTTTCAGTTATATTTTGCAAACATTATTTTTGCTCAAAGCATTACATATTCATTAACAAAAGCTAAGTAATCAGTTAAAGAGTAAATGTTTGCTGGATTCAATAATCACTGATCAATGTTTTCGTTTCTAAGTTCATTTATTTTCTGGTGATCATTATCATGGATAGTTTATTCCTAAACTTATAATTCTTTTGCTTTTATTAAGTTAAAATAATTTGTATCCATTTTAATGTATTAAAAAAATTAATGAGTTTGAAATTTAAAACTTCAAATTTTTTGATTTTATGTTTTAATGATCTGTGAAGTTGGATTTGATATAATCCATCAATATTAATTCATGCTTATTTATGTAATTCTTAACTTCCAAGAAAATTTGAAAAAAACAGAAAACAAAACATGTATCTTATATTGGAATCAAGCGGTGCGAAAGGAAACCAAAGAACCAATCGTCGAGCAATGCAAATGGAAATATATAGAATCAGAGTTCTAAAGACTGAATGTATATACAGTTTATTTCGCACCGCTTAAAACACTTGCTATGCTTAAAGCGAATTCAACAGCAAAAAACCGTTTTATATATATAAATATATATATATATATATATTACATTTTCAGTATTGTAGACCATGACACATCTTATTTGTAAAGTGGACACCTTTTTCCTAATCTATTTTATTATCATTTGTAATGCGCGAGCACTCTGTCTGCGTCATTAGGGCAATGATAATCACACAGTTTTAAGTCTACAGTCATAGGGATACAAAATAGACACATCATAGGGATACCAACATTTTCCCAAATATACACTAATTCATCATAAAGCTAAAGGGTAAAAATGTAACGTAGGCATCAAACACAAATAAAATATAATTTAACAATTTTTACTCACATACCTGCTTATTCACTCCAAGCTTAAAATAAAGTATACGCATGCTTCATTTTAAATAGACATACATCTTTTATTCATTTTTCATGTATTTATATATTGATATGTAATTAAAATTATTTAAAATTAAATAATTGTAACAGTGATTATGCATGTTTACATTTAAATATAAATCTATAAAATCTTGCATGCGAATTGTGCCATTGCGCGGGTGATACACTACTTCAGAATGTGGCATCTGAAGAACCCTTTTTGGGAAGATATTTTATATATATTTGATATACATTTTTTTAATAGTTATGATAGTGATTATGTATAATAAACTATTTAAATTTATAAAATTTAACATAAATAACGGTCTGCGCATTGAGCGGGTTATAGGCTCGTTAAATATAATTTAAGCCTAATAAAAATTATCAATATATTAGGTCTGGTTGTTAGACTAATTTATCATGTTTATTTTCCTCTTTAAAAGAACATTTTACATATATTATTTTCAAATTTAAATGCACATAATGTCTATCATTACTCATTACGTGCATACGGTAGAAAAATTAGAAAAGTGGGTCAAACGTGTTAAAAGAAAAGATAGAATGAAATTTCTTGGCAACTTCCTTAAAGTGGCATCTAATTGGGCCTTTGTCACCATTCTTCCGGATGTTAGATCTTTCTCTTGATTTAATTTCCCGACAAATGTCTCTGAAGTGGGTCAGAAAAAGAAGAGAAACTTGTCGGCAACTTCTTGACAACAACCTGCAAGCATATGCTAGCCATGCAGCAAGGTTAATAATTAAATGAGAATGGAAAACAGGTTTGAATATTGACAAAAGAGGTTTTACAAGAAATGAGATGCATGGAAAACACTAGGAAATAAAGTTTGCAGGGTGGGGTCCCAAAATTATTATAAAAGATCAAAAATGGGAAGAAAATATTAGTTAATTAAATGATATAAACTAGTGTAGTTTAGGTTAAGTTTTGCACCCAACCTCGTTCAATATATGAGAGGGAGGCTGATTTGGATGTTGAATTTATGTAGAAAATAGCACAAAAAACAGAGAAATTACGATTAACATGCGTTATTTAGATCAATAAAAAGTTAAATGGATTCTAGGTTCTTTCAAACAACAGCATGTCTACGTACAATGATATACTTTTGTTTTGTGACTTCCACGTACAATGATAATGTGATTGATTCGATCCGAAAGCAAATTAGTGGTCGAAAAAAGGGCTGTTAAGGAAATCAATTAATTAATTAATTAGTGGTCTAAAATAAGTTCACAATGGAATTAATTATCAGTATAGTAGTTTTTGAACTATCATAAGTTACTTACTAAGCAAATACTAAAACACAATATCATAATTAACAACCTTAAACTTCGAGTTGCAAATACCAAATACCAAAATATAATTAAATTGCTATTATTGATCTAAAATAATGAGTCAATAAATAATGCTTTAACCCAAGGTAATATTAGAATTTAATATGTTTATGGTCCCCTTTTCCTTGATATTTAGAGAGAGAGAGAGAGAAAAAAATAAACTTAAGAGGAAACAGTAGCAACAGGGAAGACTTGAACTGCTGTCAAGGACTTTTTGCAGAGTGGTTTAATCCATTCTTCTCGATCTTTTCGTTTTATTTGCTCTTCTTTCATTATTCTTGTATACCACTTTGGCTCCGAAACTTTTATAAAACAGTACCCACGAAGGATGATCAGTATCATTGGGATAAAATTGAACTCTCAACCACAAGCATGATGGACCTACAACTTCTATGTTCACCTCTGTTCTTTAATTCTTTCCAAATTGGTTAATGGATTTCAGGGGGCGATGCTAGAAGCTGCAATGCCTGGAATGCAAGCCGAGGTATAAGAAAATTGCATTGGTATCTTCAATTTAGTTTCTCTCAGGCATCAGCCTTCATGTGGCATTTCGTAGGTGCAAAGTGAAACCATCATGTTTTAATTTGCAAGGGGTGACTCTTACAAAGGTACCAAAGATAAAGTTTCTGATAATTATATTTGGGGCTAAGCTTGGAGGATCCAAGTTTGGGGTACCTAAGAGCACGTATCATGATGCAAAATTCAAATGTATTAAATCAAAGACAATTCAAAACTGCGAAGGAGTGACTGCTTGGTGGGCTGTAGAAGTCGGCACTCGGCTTCTTGGAGGTGCGATCAAGGAGAGAGAGAGAGAGATGAACGGCGGCTAGGGATTGAAGATATATTATGAAGTTTTAGAAAAAGAGAGAAAAAATGTTGAATAATAATATTATAAAGTTAAAATTAGGTTATAATATTATTTTTATTTTGTGATTTGAAAAAGTTGAAGTTTTTTTTTTAATTTAAAAATTTGAAAAAAATTGTAATAATTAGGTAATGATTAGATAAAAAAATTAATAATTTAAAATTGAAATGTTTTTGCATTTAAATGTTATTTTGATATTGAGATGAGATGATTTAAGAGATTTGTATATCCAAACGAGACACAATCACTTTTATGTCAAGTATTGGCACAACATACAAAAAGATTACTATATGAGGGAGGCTGAATTTGTATAGAAAACAGCACAAAATATAGAGACATTACGATAAATATGCATCATACAAACCTATCAATAGATCAATTTGCTACAAGAGCAAGCCATTCATACAGGGATCATTGTGCTGCTTGGGAATGGAAAGAACTTCATAACAAGAACAGATGGTCCCCTCCTCCAGAAATCATTTCAATTGAATTTGATGTAGCAGTTAAACCAAATGGTAGCACCTTTGTTGCCATATGCAGATCACACAGTGGCAAAATTGTTTTCATAATAGCTACAATCCGAATCAAGAAGAAGCTATGGCAGCATTCATAGGAGTACAAGAAGCTCAATCCAAACACCTAAAAAATATCATAGTAGAAGGAAACTGTTAAAGGACCATATCAACTCTAAAGGACCCACAAGAAAATCTATGAGAACATGAGCGCTGCCCTTAATGTAGAGTAATAATATACTGATTTCAGATGAGATGAAGCCAACAAAAATACATCCCAATCATAATTCTAGAGAGTTTATTATTTATGTAATTGCTATGAAGTCTTCCATTATGTAGTTGTTATACTTTTGCAAATCTTTCTAATGACTTGAATCCTTCAACATTTGACATTTGTTATATTTGGGGGAAGTTCTAATATTTCTTCAAGTTTGACAATCTCTCAAGGAAATATAACTTAGGCTAACGAATCATTTGATGCTCGTGAAAAGGCTAACAATTTCAGTTTCAAACAATACTACACAACCTCCACACACCATATTTTTTTAAAATTTTTTAATTTTTTAATATTTTTTTTAAATTTTTTTTTTGAGTGCTCCTTCCAGGCATCGCTATGTACAGTCCAATTTCTTGGACTCCTTTGCAGTTCAAATATAGGAATAGACAAAAAGACCCCACTTTATCATTGACTTGACCAAAACACTCTTATTTCTAAATAAAAAAAGTAGCCCAAATCTGAAAACAGCATTTCAGTCCCCCTCTCCCAGCCGTGCTTCTGCTCCTCACCTCCTCCACCATCGACGACTACTCTTCAACTCTTTACCCTATTGATATTTGTTGGACGTATTTAATCTCTGCACAAGGTACTAATCCATAGTTCGAATGATAGGCTCTTCTAATCCACCTATTTGATACACACGAGCCCAATGTTAGGTAGGCAGAGAAGTTTATTCTTCTTTGTGCTCCTCCACTCTTCACTCTATACAAGGACAGTATTGTTTAAAACCTCGTCTTGCAGACTAGTAAGGGTAAGTAGATAGCAACGGTGGCCTGGCTGTTTTATTTTGAACATGACATGCCAAACAGTCTGCTACAATCAATTGATAAGATCTCCCATGGGGTGTATCATCTCAATAGAGGGACCAGATTCGTACGTACCCTCAATCTACTGAAATTAACGGTACATAAAAAGTAAAGTTTCATGTTATACTGGAAGCACAATGAGGTAATATCTACCAAATTTCTCTCCATTTGAAATAAAATAGATTTTTGTACAACATTAATTTTTCACATATGTTTTTACTTGCGAAAATCATTTTACTAATTAATTCATGTGATAGGAAAAAAAATGAAATCACAAGCTAATATAAGTATGTAAACACATATGTGAAAAATTAATACCACAAGGAGGAAAAAGTTATCATTCATACCACAAGGAGGAAAAAAAGAAGTGTCTGCATTTTGTTCAAGATCATCTGCAAGATATCGAAGTTGAATCTTCATTAGAATACACAACAAAAAAACCATCAGCATTAACTGCTCCAAGGAAACAACCGTAAGCTAGCTAATAATGATTAAGAGAATAGCAGCAGCAAGGTGAAGAACAATTCCAAGTACCATTAAGGAAACGATCAAATAGCAATACTGGGAAGTCCGTCTAAGAACGAATTCCAAGATTCAATTAAAGTTTATACGAACAATAGTGAGGCAATTACAGGTCCTGAACACAATTGGTGACCTCATTAAAAAAATAATAAACTCTCACCAAACCAAACGAATCTCCAATATTAAAATCTCGATATCCAACGGAAGTATTGTACAAAATCAGAGAGCTCTGACGAAAGAGCGAAGCATTATAAATAGAATTTACAGAGCAAAAGAATCAAATTGCGATGACTAAAGAGAGAACGGACCTTGCTTTGTCATGGCGACGGAGTAGAAGAGAAAAAGTGGAAAACAGAGCTGCGATGGGGGTTAGGGAGTTCTGAAACAAACAAAACCAGAGGCGAGATTGGTTCAGGCTTATTGAACAGAGGTGAGATGATTAGAATTGTTCAATACAGCTATGCTTGCTAAGCAATGCTGGATAATGGTAATATAGGCATGGGCATGGGGGGTTGTTGGATGCAAAACCTGGTCATGGTCCCTCTTCTTATATATGGAAGAGTTTATGTTCTGCATTTGACTTGGTGAAAAAAGGGATGGTCTGGAGGGTGGGAGATATGGAGAGACAAGTGGTTATCACAACAAGCCTACCCTCGAGTGCAATCGCCCATTAATATCCTACCAAGTGATGCCAAGGTGGATCAATTTATAAACAGTGAAGATGACACATAAAAGAGAAACCTGATCAATGAACTCTTTTCAGAATAGGAAGTGGAATTGATCAACAACATTCAAATTAGTAGGTGGGGTGTAAGGGATAAAATGGTATAGGGGCACTCGAATGATGAAAAATTTTCTGTCAAGAATGCTTATCATCTTGAGCACCAAAGGAAGAGAAGAAAGGCCGGGGAAGCATCAAAAGGAGCCTTTGATGATAAAGAATGAAAACTTATTTGGGGGATTAATGTCCAAGGTACAGTCAAGCACTTCCTGTGGAAGGCATGTCACAATCTGCTAAGGAGGGGCTTCAGGAATTTACTACAGCTAATGAACTACAATTGAAGGTACAAGGGGAAGGGGATTCAGACAGAAGGGGGCCAGATGGGATAAACCACATGGTTTGAGCATAAAAGCTAATTGGGATGGGATGCAGCAGTAGATATGGAGCTTAAAAGGGTGGGGTTGGGTGTTGTGATTCGTGACTCTAGTGGGGAAATTCTGGCTTGCCTGAGTTCAACTGTGAACCATGTACAGAAACCTGTCATTACAGAGGCTTTGGCCTTAAGAAGAGCTGGTTATCTATGTGCAGGATTGGGGCTATCGAATGTGATTTTGGAAGGCGATTCTCAAGTGATTGTGAAGACTACAAACAGTGAGGAAGAAGTTTGGGCAGATTAAGGCAACATAGGTGAAGACATTAGACTGTTATTAACTCACAAAGTGGACTGGAAAGTTAGGTTTGTATATAGAGAAGCTAATAACATAGCTCATAAACAAGCAAAACTAGCATTTAAGTTTTTGAGGAAAGGGTTTGGATAGAAGAAAGTCCCATAGAGATAGTCAGTGATATACAGAAAGAAAAATACTGTAATGAGTTACCATGATATATCAATAAAGGAGGTATTCTTGATTTCAAAAGAAAAAAAAAATCATAAATATAATTATAGCAAAATATTTTTTTAATGAGTTAGTTACATAATCCACGTTAATAATTCACTTAATTTTAATTTAGTAATTTAAATAACTATTTTTATTAATCTATTTGAAAAAAAAAGATGATAAAATAATAAAAGAAAACAGCACAAAATGCAGCGAAATTTCAACTAATATGCATTATTCATATATATAAAAAGTTCAGATGTTTATATCTCTATATCTAACAAGACAACATGTATCATAATGTGGCCCAAAAGAACGTAGAAATTAGGGGCATTAATTTAGGACAGAAAACAGGTTCGCGCCCAAAGAATCATGTATTGCCTCGTATGCAGGATCCTGTATGGTTCCAGACTTCCAGTGGAAGGAAAAGAACATCAATCTTCCAAATGTGTCTCAGACTCTCAGGAGGGTATTTCCCTTCACCATTTTCTTGTCCATACTTGTGCCATCTGTACCCATCACCTAAAATCCCCACATCTTTTTATTTTATTTAGAGTAAGTAAATTAAATCTATTTGGGATGCAACATATATGCAAGCTGTGTTTAGATGTAATTTTAAATTCTAGCTGATCTGACATTAAATCACCCTCCAAGAAACAAATTAATGGCTATAAGTAAATGAACAGTGTGAAACGCTTACGAGCTATTTAATGCTCAAAATCCATGCTTGATACCAAGTCGATCTACCTTTTGGCTCCTCATAGTCCTTGATGATCTCCACTTGATCTGGAAGTTTCATTGGCATAGACTAAATTAGGTCTTAAACATCAGATTTCATTGCAAAGTATAAATTTGTATAACATATATGGCCCATCGTACACAAAGTTTGTGGGGCCTAAAACAGGGAAATGTAAAGACAAAAAGGGCACAGCTAATTTTGAAATCTCGAATCGTGTTTCAGCTTTATTTAAGGTCACAAATTTGATATCAAATTTTATGATATCAAATTTAATGCAATTTGATATCAAATTTTATGATATCAAATTTAATGCAATTTGAGATCTCATACACAACCTACTCTTATCCTTACCATATAGAATATTATAACATCATGTCAGTTCGTGGGTTTACTTTTGTAAGTTCTTTTTGTAACCATAACACTTGTCTTCTTATATGCTTCTTTACTTTTCATGTTGGTATATATGTTTATTTCCGATATACAAATTAAGTTGTTGGAAGGACTGTCCACAAAATCCACAAGTTTTAAGGCCGATTGGAACACTCCATAGCGCAATGAGCAGTCACCAAATTACAATTTGGTAACATGGCCTCATGCACAACATAATGCAGGCGGAGTCATTATGGATTAATTGCGATCAGAATCACTTCCTCAATCTTCTTATTGTTTCCTAGATTGTTAAAAGAAGTTATATTAACATATAGAGAGAGAATATAGCCGTGTAGCAATGAATGGTCTGATTTGATGATATGTGGGGGAAGATCAGTGGGGTAGGTTGGAACTCATGAGTGATCCGAATTAGATGCTGAGTCCTAATCATCTGGTCATGTTACTGCGTGAAATAGCGCAACGACATGTGAATCCCATGTCTCACATGCAAGTTAATTAGGCCATTGCTAGGCGAGTCCCATGCATGCGCTAATCATTAATTAACAGGCCAGAGTTCCTTTTGGTAACCAAGGAAAGGTAATAAGACAATACAAGGATATTCACTCATAAATATTTGATTAGTCACTGCACTGATTGCTACCTTTGACATCAAGAGGATCTGCTTGCTTTCTCTCCCAAAACCCCTGTTGATACAATTATAGTTAAGACCTTTGACATCAAGAGTTCTTTTCATGATTTTAGCTAAAAAATAGTAGAGATATAGAGTGAATCTTATCTCGTTTATTAGTGTTCAATTGGTCTTATAACATTAAAGGCTGGTTTGGTTACATTGAACTAAAATATCTCATCTCATCATTACATTAACAAGTCTACTAAAACAGAAGAGAGGCCAAAACAAGCATACGCTGATCGTTCATGGAGAACTGATGCGAAGAAAGAGGCAATAGGAATTCCAAACGAGACTCCAGAAACCACCCATTGAAACTATGAATTATGCTATTATTATTTTGTACTGGTGTAACAGAACCATATTATAGTACCTAGTAATCAAAAGATGCATCTAAAATATCTGGAAATTCTGCCGGCGTCTCACTGTCCTGTTCCCGAATAGCCTCCACAAATGAACTCACAGATGATGAAGCTTCTGACCTGTGGTTTGTTTGAGCTCCTCTTGTGTATCCAAAATCAAATGTCTCAAAACCACCCTCATGTCCAATTCGATTTAGGCCATTATAATTCCCAGTAGCATAGTTTAACTGGGGTGTTTGCTCTTGGGTTGAAGTGTAATTGGTCGGCGACAAGACTCCCTTGAAGTAGAGATATTGTTGTTGCTGAAAGCCCGGACAGGGAACAAGTTTGCTGAGGAAGTCACTCCAATCGAAGGAAGAAGATGGTGTGATTTGTGCGTGAGATGGCTGGAAAGAATACTATTGTGGCGAGCCCAACTGTGTTGCATTTGAATTGCCCAAAATTTGAGAGCGCCTCCTGTGTTGTGGCCCTTGTGGGTACCCGTTGAATTCCAAGTTGCTGTCACCATCATCTCTACATCTCTTAGAAACTTGGATACCATTCGATGAATCTACCGAACACTCCCCAACTGTTAAATTCTCATTCTCTTCGTGCTTATAGATTATGTGAACTCCGCAACTTTTAAACATCACTTTATAAGAATCACAATAAAATCTAAACCTCAGATTGTCTCCTGTTGGGTACTGCAGCAATTGCTCGATACATTCTGGAAATGAGTAATTTAGATATACATGATCCGAGCCTCCATATAAGTAAAACCTCGCTTCTACAAGCATGTTTCCATTTATAGAAACACAAATATCGGAGAAGGGCCCCAAGGGGTAATCCGGGTGGGATCCAAGAACAGCACAGAAAACAATTCCTATGATTTCTTCCCAATACAAGGGACCACTAATATCCAATTCACAAGAATTATCACCATTTGAAATCTCCTTAGTATGGCTAAACCAATCTGGAATCTTATTCCCTGGAAATATAATACCACATGAATGGTCCTGAATATGTTCCTGTTAAACATGTACCACATATTTTCATGAACACAAGGCAATCCGCAAACACAAACACCTACAAGAAAAAACAAAGAGAGAAATACAGACATACCTCAACAAATGAAGGTTTTGGCGCCTGACTCCCTATATTTGCAACCAATTTATGGCAACCGGACAACTCAATCCATCTTAGCTCTCGCAAGCCACAGGATGTATAGAATTGAAATTTTGTTGATACTTCTGGGAATCGTTCCAAGGAGAAACACTCTCTGGCATATAGCTTTTGTATATTTGGTGGAAGATGTAGAATTTCTTGAAGTTTCTCACAATGGCACAATTTGAGAATCCTCAATTCAACATATCTTTTGATGCTCGGAGGAAGGCTGACAATAGCACTCCAAGATAGATCTAACTCTTGCAAAGTGGATGTGCAATAAAATGAGAAGTCGTCAAGGTACCAATAAAGCGACGACAAGAGTTGTCGTCGTAATTCAGCACTTGATTCAGGCTCAGACCTCTTAATCGTTCTGGATGATGTAATTAGGTGTGAATGTTTAAGCCCAGTGGGGCACCCAAAGGATAAACCCATTAATTCTTCTTTTGCAAAGTTTGTATAATTTTCGAAAGAAAGACTCTTCAGATGTTGCGAGTGAGAAACACTGATTGGGAGACACATCAGGTCCTTGCAGCCTTCTATATATAAACATTCAATTCCAGTGAAGCATCCATCAATACAGTCACTGAGACAAAGCACCTTTAGATTTTGCAACTGATGAATGCTACTGGGGAGATGCAAAAGTTTTGTGCATCGTCCCAAAAGTAACTCTTTAAGCGCAGGAGTGAGGTACCCAATGGATGAAGGCAATTCTTTTATTGGAGTGCCGATTAATGAGATGCAACATAAATATTCCATTTTACACTCGATTTCTGGAAAGGTTTGAAGTTTTGAGCAATTATGAAGTGTAAGGACTTCTAGAGATCTCAACTTGAGACACCTTGGAAAACTCTTCATGTTGGAGCATTTAAAAAGACGCAAACGAGCAAGCTTATCCAAGAATCCAACAGAATCATGAACTTCAACTAAATTTTCACAATCCATAATGTCCAATTCCTTTAAACTTGAGCAACTCGAAAGATTTGAGATTTTGGTTAAGAACTTGCACTCAAAAAATTTCATTCTCGTCAAGTTCTGTTGAAAAACAACAAATATGTATATTAACCCCGAGGAAGTTTACATCACGAGTTTAAAGAAGGAAATTTTGAAAGTAATAATTGTACCTTAAATTGCCCGCTAATCTCCTTGATGCGGCCTCTATATAGTTTGAAATCAAAGAGCTTCTCTCCACGGAAATTGGATGGCAAAGATTGTAAAGGACAGTTTGACCAATCAAGCACTCTTAATTCATTAGAAAGATAATCAATTGATCTTCCAGAAAAGCATGCACCACGGCTTTTAAAAAATCTGAGTCTTTTCATCTTCGCAAATGCTTTAGGACTCAAGTGTATCATGTCATGATTATGACCCTCAGGCAAATCCACTTTTATCCCCTCAACATTGTTTGTTCCCTAATGAGACAATTCATAAGAGTGCCAGTAAAATCAGATCATCAAAGTCTTTGCTTATAAGTAATTATTAAAATTATAATATCAAAACTATAATATCCATTATTCTCCAAAAGTATTTAATCACCTTCAAAATTTCTCTTTTTTCAAATTTACTTGTCATTATTAACTATTCGTTCATATAAGATAAGGCAATATACTCAAGATTAAAAAAACTCATTCTTGTCTTTGAAAAGGGATGATTATATATCTTTAAAGACGTTGGATGAAGGACATTTAAGTATGATGATTTAATGATTCCCCTAATTAGTTAAATACATTACTTTAGGTTGGAAATATAAAGAAGGACCACATTATCTATCGATACATATATGATATTTTATTTAATATCCAGTTCTTTACCATAATTTGTTATGAAAAGAAATTCAACACTTTTCATGCAAGTTTCAGTACCAGTAAAAAGTATTCAATTGAAAGAGCTTTTGATCTAAGAACTTACTGTATTTTCCTCTAGTACATGGCGAATATCTTCATGAAACCATAATCTACTACGTGCGCCTGGTTCTTTGGGTGATTCCTTTCGAACAATTTCTCTTCCCATGTCTTGTAGCAAGTCGTGCATCCACAATGTATTGTAAGTAGCAATTGTAACGAGACATTTATCTATAAGCCTTTTGATACCATTCTCCGGAGAGAAACCACAACTGTCTAATATTTTAACGACATGATCCAGGTATTGTCCATTGAAAAAAAAGGCAATATCGAGGAAAATCTCCTTCTCGTTATCATCCAATCCATCGTAACTTATACAAAGTACTTTTTGAATATTTTTGTTTGGCATTTGTTTATACTTATCCAATGTACTTCTCCAGTAATATATATTCTGACCCCTTAAATCTGAGCCTAGCACTGTTAAAACTAGTGGAAGGCCCTCAGCATATTGCATTACTTGCTTAGAGAGTTCCGCATAATCTTCAATAGGTTTGTCTTCCTCAAAAGCATGCCAACTAAAGAGCTCAAGAGCTTCATTATGGTCCAATATCTTTACTTCATATTTTGAATCAACTTTAGATATATTTAATAAATGTTGATCTCTTGTTGTTATGATGATTCTACTTCCTGAACCAAACCAATCATGAGCTCCAGCCAATGTTTCTAGTTGAACCAAGTCATCCACATCATCAAGAATTAGGAGAACCCTTTTAGAGCAAAGTCTATGCCTAATTACATTGATGCCTTTTTCAGTATCATGACATTCCAAACTTATTCCCAAAATCTCATAAAGAAGTGTCTTTTGTAGCTGGATCAGACCTCCTGCTTTTGAAGCCTCTCTAATGTTTTTCAAGAAACAACTTCCTTCAAATTGATAAGAAATCCTGTTATAGACCTCTTTTGAAATAGTTGTCTTACCAATTCCACCGGTTCCAAATATCCCTACCATGCATATAATATCATTCCTTCCCATATTTAAATGTTGATAAATGTCTCGTACACGCGACTTTATTCCAACTGGATACTTAGCAACCTTAAGAAATGTACGATTTACCATTATTGTATCCACCCATTTAATGATATCCTGAATAAACTCTGATTCATTCCTATCAATATAAAAAACAAAAGAAATTTAAAGAGTTAAGACTTTTCACATAAATACACCGTACATAAAGATGATTTAGTAACAATATTGTTTTTTCTTTTTCTCTCCATTACAAAATGACAACAGTAGATTACCATATCAAAGATAACCTTTCTTCTTCATCGTGCTCTTCTCCTACTTACATTTTTCATTCTTTATATGAATTATTAAACATTTTAACTACTTTTTTGTTCCATTCTCGAATGTGTCCCTCCCTTAATTTTGAGAAGATTTCAATTTGTGTTTTTTCACTTTCTTCTATTCTATTTCTCCTATAAACTTCATGTGAAATTAATGTGGTAATATGATATTAAATCCCTCAGTAAGAAAATATTTCTAATTTAAGTATGGTATGCATGATAAAACTCAATGCCAAAAAAACTAATAAATATCAAATAGTTTTGCATTACACCATATGATCTTCACAGATTTGCAAACTCTCATGTGCGGGATTTGTCTAAAATTTCCCCATAAGCTTCTCTTTAGCATCATATATAAACATATATATATATATAAGCGCAACTCAAAAGAAGTACCTGTCCCCTAATTCGAGTCCAGACAAATTGGCTACTTTTTTCAAAGCTGCCTCCCACTTTGTGACCTTTACTTCATCCTTCAACTTATATCTAAGTTTGGCGAATGCTTCTCCAAAACTCCCTTTTTGATGTTCTACCTCTGACGGATTTGTACAGTAGAACAGGGGTAGAATAATTTGTTTTACCGTTTCCTTACACTCAAGGATCTTCAATAGCTCATTTAAACACCATCGAGACTCTGCATAGTTCTTAGAGAGTACAATAATAGAAATCATTGATCCTTCAATTCCTCTGAAAAGTTCTGAAGAAATTTCCTCTCCTCGTTGGAGATTGTTGTCTATGTAAGTGTTGATTCCCCTTTGATGCAAAGCATGGTATAGATGAGAAATAAAGTTTTGGCGAACATCCTCACCTCTAAAACTCAAGAATACATCGTGAGTCCATCTACGAATGGAAGAAGAAGAGAATGAGAGAGAGGAAGAAGCTCCTAATTGAAAGGCCATGGAAGAAGAAGTGTTCATCCTCTGATCTGTATGCGAGATTAGTATTCACCAAGAGGTCCAATTATTGAGTACTTATTGCAAATAAATAATAATAGAGAAGTGGGTCAAACTTCTCGGCAACTTCTAGGCTCGCAACTCTCAGCCTCTCATCTTAAGATTGTTCTATTGAATTTCTTGTTGGCCCAAAAAATTAAATATGATGCTGTAGCAGTAGCTATGGCTGATGTCGAAAGAAGTCATTGCTTTTCCATCTGGTGTTACAATAAGTTTCTAGATGATGCAATCTAGCATTGTAAAAAAAGAAGATTTATTATATTTTGAATAAAAAGTTATATTTTTTCACTGTGTTGCCATGTAAAAAAGTGTTTATTAGGATTTTTCTATCTTGTTGTTACGATGATTCTACTTCCTGGACCAAACCATTTACGATCTCCAGCTAATATTTCTAGTTGTTTCAACTCATCCACATCATCTGGAATTAGGAGAACCCTTTTAGAGTGAAGTCTATGGCTAATTACATTGATGCCTCTGTCAAAATCACAAACATCCAAAATTTCTCCCAAGATCTCATATAGAAGTGTATTTTGTAGCCGAATCAAACCTTTTTCTTGTTTTGTAGTTTCTCTAATGTTTTTCAAGAAACAACTTCCTTCAAATTTATGAGAAATCCTATTATAGATATGTTTTGAAATAGTTGTCTTACAAATTCCACCAGTTCCGAATATCCCAACCATGCAGACAATATCATTTCTTTTTATACTTAAATGCTGATAAATGTCTTGTACACGAGATTCTATTCCAGCCGGATACTTAGCAACATTAAAAAAAGTACGATTTATCATTATCGAGTCCACCCGTGTAATTATGTCTAGAATAAAGTCTGATTCATTCCTATCAATACAAAAGACGAGAAATTCAAAGAGTTAAGACTTTTCAATGTAATGCACACATAAAGATGACTTAGCTACAATATTTTTTTCCCTTTTTATCTCCATTACAAAATGATGTTGGTAGATTACCATGTCAAACTGTCAAAGATAGGCTTTATTCTTCCTCATGGTCGTTTCAGACTACTACATTCTTCGTTCGTTATATGAATTATTAAATATTTTAACTTTTTTCTTGTTGAATTTGTCCCTCCCTCAATTCTGAAACTTAAAACTAAGAGTATTTTTCAGTCTTTATATCTCTAAACAATTTGATGTTTAAAATCTTTGCTTATTCTTTATAGAACCCAAAAATAAACAATTCCCAACTTTTTTCTTAATAATACGTGGGCAAAAGAAAAAAAAAACAAAGAGAAGATTCCGATTTGTATTTTTTCATGTTCTTCAGTTCTCTTTTTCCTATAAACGTTATGTGAAATTAATGTGGTAATACCATATTAAATCTCTCAGTAAGAAAATATTTCTAATTTAAGTATAGTATGCATAAAATTCAATGCCGAAAATACTGATAAATATAAAATAGTTTTGCATGGCACCATATCTTCATCAATTTGCAAACTCTCAGATCTTAGATTTGTCTAAATTTTCCCCCTAAACTTCTCTTGAACATCATATATAAACATGTATATATATATATATAAGCACATGAGCTCATTAAAAATACCCTTCCCCTAATTCGAATCCGGACAAATTGGCTACTTTTTCTAAAGCTGCCTTCCACTCTGTAAGCTTTACTTTATCAGCCTTGAACTTATATTCAACTCTAGTGAATGCTTCTCCAAAACTTCCTATTTGATGTCGTACATATGATGGATCTACATCGTAAAACAGGGGTAAAACAATATGTTTCACCTTTTCCTTGCACTCAAGGATCTTCACTAGCTCATCTAAACACCATATGGAATCAGAATAGTTCTTAGAGAGTACAACGATAGAAATCATTGATCCATCAATTGCTTTGAGAAGTTCTGGTGAAATTTCCTCTCCTTTTTTGAGATTAATGTTGTCTTTGTAAGTGTTGATTCCCTTTTTATCCAAAGCAGCGTATAGATGAGAAATAAAATTTTGGCGAACATCCTCACCTCTAAAACTCAAGAATACATCATGAGTCCACGGACGGATGGAAGAAGAAGAAGAGGAACAGAGCGAGAAAGAAGATCCAGCTTGTAAGGCCTTGGAAGAACTCATCTTCTTTGTATGCGTGATTAACGCTGACGAGAGAGGTGCAATTATATAGAGAAGTGGGTCAAAGAAAGGTGAGAACTGGGGATGTAATTCCTTTGAGTTAAAGAAGAATCTAAAGTCTAGAAATTGATAGTCATGGTTGTTCGGAAACCGCGTATGTGGATCCGAAATAATATAAGATGTTTGATTAAAGATAATATATAAACAAGTGAAATTTTTGGTAAGTTCTGCACCCAGCGTTCAATATATATAAACATATATATATATATATATATACACCTTATATTTTAAAAGCCGCTAAATGCAAATGAACATGAATGAACAGCTTTTGTTTGACACTTTTTGAGACGCTTATGCTTTATGTAACTTGCTGTAATTATGGTTGTGCCCCTGACTCTTGTGTTTTGCTTTCCGTTCGAGCCCTTGCCTATTCTATTTTCTGCTCTGCTGAGTTTGATATTTCACAGCAGGGTTGGATTCTCACAATCTTGGTTCCTGGGCTTTCTGCCTTCTTGGTGTTGGCCTCTCCAAGCTCGATTTGAGCTCTGCCTCGCAATGGACCCCATTCGGATTCTTTCAAGTCCATTATAGGTCTGCCCTCTCAACTCTCTACAATTGACATCTGTTTAGGCTGAAGTAGCTCTTCTCGTTTTTTGGTTTTTCTTCCCTGATCTGCTTATTGAGTTTGATCTAACAAGACAGAATGTACAAATCACGAGCATTAATTTGGGACACAGAAAATAGGTGGGAAAGTCGTTGATGGTAATGGTACGGTGGTCTTCGACTTAAAACATGATGTGGCCCATAAGAACGTAGAAATTACGGGCATTAATTTAGGACACAGAAAAGGGGTTGGAAAGTATGGTATGGTCACTTCAAACATCATATGGCCCAAAAGGACCTAGACAGATGGTCAAAATTTGATTAAAAAGATCATTTTTAAAAATTTAATTTGTTACTTTTCAATAATACTAAATAATAAATTTTCTAAATCTATTAATATTTTATTAAAATATTAATTTTAACATTTTTATTTATTTTAATTCTAACTATAATTTAAATATTTATTAATTATTAAAAATACACACATTAATTTGATATAGAATGATCACCTACCTGATAGAGATTTAAGAATTTTTTATTTTTTATTTTTGTTTCTATTTTGGGTTTTGTGAGCTGTTTGAAAAGGCTAATTAATGGAAAAACATTCCATCTTGTTTTCGAGATAACTAGCAAGATTCCACATAAGTCCGTTTTGAAAGATAATGATCTATTTATTAGAAACAAAATCAACTAATTGTTGTGACATGATTTATTATTATAAGCAAAATCAGCAATTTTTTATGAAGGAAAATTATTTGGCTAGCTATTTGAGCTGGTGAAATTTGGTCAGTGAAAAGGGAAAAGGCCAAATTTACTATACATGATTTATTGAGTCTAATGTAGAAGATTTTTAACTTTAACTAGGCCACTTCTAATGCTATATACATACTATTATCATTTCCTTATGAACGTGTTTTTTACGTATGAAGGTACTTGAAAAAGCTCAAAACCGTGTATATAGGGTGCTAGTTGACTTAACAACAATAAAATAAAATGTTAAATTATTTGTAATAATATGCTGTCACATAAAATACCGAATTGTTGCATATATAAATTGGTATATACCTAGGCCATGTATCATACAATATATTTGTACATATATAAATTGATTTTTATAAAGAATAAAGTTAACTCAATTTCAGCATATCAGCTGTGTTGTTTGGATATAATATTTAATCCAGTTCTTATTAAGATAAATATAAATTATTAAATTTACTTAATCACATTAACTTAAGTTTTTTGGACGAATGGTTATTTCCCATGCATAATATTAGAGCAGAAGTTGTGAATTCAAACTCAGACTCTATACTTAATCAATTTAATTAAATATTATACATATTGAGCCAAGTTATTGAGAGAAAGTCTGCTCACGTGTAAGAAGTGTTAAGATAAATATAAATTATTAAAACCTACTTATTCCTATCAACTTAATTTCGAAGTGTTAAGATTATACTACTTACCTATTTTCGGTAGTGACATTAATCATTGCCGAAATGGTAAATGCTAGATACAATTTTGTAATAATTAGATAATTTTGAGAAGAGATTAGATGATATGTGATAAAACTATCCTATCTTTCAAACAACCCTAAGTGTGCCCCAATTTTTGTTTTTTTAAAGAATTACGAAGTGTCCTATGTACTTATCAAAATTTAGTAATAATATTTGAGTGATTTTCTTTCTTTTTATATATTATATATAAAACTTATATATAAAAAATATTTTGCCTAATATTCTTTTTGTATAAAACTTATATATATAATATTATTTTTTATTTATTTTTTTCTTCAATCGGGCCGGTCTAGTTCGGTCCGATCCTGGAAACTATGGAACCGAGACCAGACTCAGATTGGATCCGGCTGGTTTGTGCAAGTAAATAACCGGTTCTGGACCAGAAAATTGAACCGGACCGGTTTTTCAATTTTTCTAGTCCAAACTTACACCCCTACTCCCACGTTAAAAAACCTCAAAAGTCTCAAAGTTCATACAGAGAATTAATTAGTGGATATCTGGTCTGGATGTTTGTTTTACACAAAATGACTTTAGTTCAAAATCGGGTGTAAATGGATAGAAGTTGGCTTATCAATTAACATATTTGTAATGCATGTTTGTGCTTGAAGAAGATAAAAACAAGTTTAGGTGTTGTAAAACCCCATACTTGTGAGAGTTACTTCCTATGCTTGGCAGGAAGGGAAGTTGTGGATGAGCGTTTATAATGTGTGTGTGTGTATATATATATATATATATGTATAGTGTTAGCGGTGAATCCTAGTGGAATGGAGACGTGTATGGCCATGGAGTAATTGGGTACGGTTCATTTCAAATATTGGAGCCTAAGTCTTAGGCAGTGTATGGTCTTAAGAAATGGGCTTATAAAATAAATCATGGGCCAATTATTAAATAAATAGATTCTAGTAGGTCCATAAAAGATTAAATGGTTTTTTTTCTCATTATCAACCCCAATAAAATTCCATAATCTCCCAAAAAGAATTATTGGGCCTATGTGCCTAGTTAAAATTTATACCCAACCTCAATAAGTTATAACTCATAGACTTGTCCAAAATGGCCCATTCAACTTAAATTAAGCACAATAAAATCAATCATATTTCATCCTTAGCAATATTGCATCGGGTGGTTACAGGCAATGACAAAGAGCTTTCTCCAAAAGAAATTAGGCCTGGTCCTGACTGTGAATCGTATATACTACGTAGAGTCTTATAAAGGTAACAAGTCTAGGTGCACTTTTATGGTAAGTTCTGATGGTTCGAGCCCAGCATTCAGATGGTTCGAGCAGAGACGTTATAGAGAGTTCGCTCGTGAGCTGCTCGACATATGACTCGAGCGGATGCGATACAGTGAGTTTGCTCATTACTCGCTTGACAAGTGGCTCGTGTGGAGTTCAGACAGAGAGTTTGCTCATTACTCGCTCGACAGATAGCTCGACCAGAGTTCAGACAGAGATTTCGCTTGTGAGCTGCTCGACATATGGCTCGAGCAAACGGCCAACAGAAAGTTCACTCGATATGCACTAGACACGCCACTCGAGCGAATATCACAGATTATGAGAAATTAGGGTTTCCTCCATGTAACGCTATAAATATGTATTTTGTATATTGTAGCTATATATTGAGCACAATAATTATTCCCAAACATTGTACCTTGTGATTCCTCAAGATAATAAAATCTTCTACAGCTCCTTGGACTTAGGTAAGTTGCCAAATCATGTAAATTTGTGTCGTTTGATTGATTGCTTGTTTTCTCGTTTACTTTCATTATTGTCATCGTTTTTCATAATAGTAAGTGCTCGAGTAGTGGCTTTGAGCTCATGAACTTTGAGATGAAGTTGACACCATTTCCGATAGAGGAAGTAAGGATCACGCAAGGAGCGGATAAGTCAATGACTCCAAAATCTATCTCCAAGGCATTTTCATCATTCGCCCTGGCACATCACATCTCATATAGCAATTTTTTTAGCAACAAGATCAAGCACCAAGTTCAGATTGAAAAAACTCAAAGTCTACACACACATTTGTTATTATAAATACATAAACTTCAAGGCTATTCATATCCATGTTATGTTCCCAATGGTTTTCTCACTCTACTATATGCTAGTTTTTCATGTCACTTTCTCTCCCAAGTCACACTTAATTACCAGTTTTCATCAAAGATCAATTCTTTGAATCACAAGTGTTCCATAACAGTGATGCTGTCTATTGAGAAATCCTCGGAGTTCACCTTAACAAATTCCCAGAATCGAGGATTAGGTCTTACGGCAAGAGCAACATATGGTGGAACAACTGCTGAGTGGAACGCATACAGGATGTAACCAAGGTTGGCCCTCTAAACCCTCTCTTGAATCTCCCTTGTCTTCTACTAATTTATTCACTTCCTCCAATAAGTTCTTGGGTTTCATTAACCTTTTGCCTGTTGCAAAAATAATAAATGGAACGTTAATTTTTGTGTGTAAAAATTGGTTCTATGGAGAAAAGTACACCAAATATTACCTCAAAAAGCATCTTTCCATATGATATATAAGAAAGGAAAAAGCTACTTTGCCCACCAATCCTTATTGCTCTACTTCACCACTTGGGAAAACAATATATATTTATTATTTACTTAATGATTAAGGAAGTGATTTTAAGTGTATTGGTGTATTTTTTTTTATTTTTTAAAAATATGAAAAAAATATGAATAGAAAAATAAAAAAAAGAAGTTACAAAAGCAACTAGCGGTCAAAGTGAGCAAGCTACTCTGGGCGGCAGAGTTGCTTGACTCTATAAGAAAATTCTCATGGAAGCTTATAAGAAACAAACTGGCTAAGTAAATGAACAAAATGAAAAGCTTACAAGCTAATTGGTAGCATGAAGATTCCCCACTTTTGGCAAGATGGGCGGCTAGCTCCAAATTGTTCAACTGTATAAATAACCACACAGAGAGAGAGAGAGAGAGAGAGAGAGAGAGAGAGAGAGAGAGAGAGAG